>NDXB01020369.1:0-22123 GCA_002631895.1 Agapornis roseicollis | reverse complement strand
GGTTGGCCAGGGAGGTTGTGAGTGCTCCATCCCTGGCAGTGTTCAAGGCCAGGCTGGATGAAGGCTTGGGTGCCATGGTGTGAGGTGTCCCTGCTTCTGGCAGGGGGGTCGGAACTGGATGATCTTAAGGTCCTTTCCAACCCAAACTATTCTGTGATTACTGAAAAGAAAGCACCACACTAAAATAATGACTGAAATCTTTTGAAACGTTGTGGGAGGCTAATATTAGAAGTGACTTTTTTTACAACAAAACTTTGATTTCTTGCTCCAATGAGATTTGTTTTATCTCTTCAAGTAGTTGATCATTGACCTTTAAGAACCAGCAAGTAAATAATACAGGAAAATAGAATCACTTATGCATTCCCTTCGAGTATTCAGTTTTCTTTTAAATCTAATACTGTGCTGTTTGTCTTCTATTTTTTGGCACATTAACCTAGGCCTGTTTTTCCTGCCTTTGTTTTTCAGACATCCCGGGGTGAATTTGACTCTAGTGAATATGAAGTTCGAAGACGGTACCAGGATTTCCTTTGGTTGAAGAGCAAACTTGAAGAAGCACATCCAACACTGATTATTCCTGTTTGTTCAATTGTTTGTTAAAATATTGCTTAAAATATTGGTTAATTTGTTTGTATTTGTTTATAAGATGGCTCCAGTTTTATATGGAGATACTTGAGGCCTTTCTTCAGTTTCTGAAGTCTCACAAGCATCAAACTCAACCTCCTTTTGTTAGCTTTACATGTATGTGATAATTAAAAATCCCATAAAGGTATCCCATAAATACCCATAAAGGTATTACGGTTATAATTGTGCCATTTGCAGTAATTTATGCCCTTCTTTCTAAGTTGTACTTGTGTTCTTTTGCACTGTGTGCTAAAAGAACGATGTTCTTTTAGCACCACTGTTGAATATGATAACTTTATTACAGTCTGGGTTTTGCATGGTGGATTTTACAAGGCTTTTTTACCTGTGTTTTTAGTAAGTGGAAGAACTGTTATAATACCCGTGATATTATGCAAATGATACAATCTATTTCTTCTTCTTTCCTTAGCCATTGCCTGAAAAGTTCATCATGAGAGGAATGGTGGAACGATTCAGTGATGAATTCATTGAGACTCGAAGGAAAGCTTTACATAAATTCCTGAACCGCATTGCTGATCATCCAACTTTAACTTTTAATGAAGACTTCAAAGTTTTTCTTACTGCACAGGCCTGGGTAAAATGACTTTATTTTGTATTTACAGATGTATGAAACCATGTCTTGCATTAGTAGAGTGTATCAGGAGCCTCATAATGTCAGTAGATTCAATAGTGTCCTCCCACAGCTTGTGACAGCCATGTCAGAGGAAAGCAGGGGATTTATGGAATGTTCATTCCCTGAGATAACCTTTTCTTCTGTGCTTTTGGTACATAAAACCTATATTTATGGTTACAAATTGTGTTGCCATAAATATTGCTGTATCTTCCATAGCAGCTTTTCTTGCTCCAGTTTGGATTTCTGTGTCAGATTCACGGTATCTCAACTCAGCATGCTTTTTGGTGTACAGATAAGCTTCCAAGATGGTATGAAAAGTAGTATTTAAAATTAATTCTTGTTTTGGCATGGCACTGTCTTTTTCCTGTGCTTTTCTCAAAAGAGTTATACTAGTCTCATAAAACTCAAACACAGCCTTTCAGTTTCCTGTTGTGCTTTTGCATGATGTATCCAGTTGAAAATTGAAGGTTTGTACTCAGGAAAAGCTCTGAACTTCAGCAAACATTATTCTAGCAACACAGAAAAAAGAGTTAAAGAAAACAAAGAGATGGATTTACTTCTTCCAGTAGGAACACTGTTTGTTTTTCTCAATGACTTATTCCTGCAATCATTACTTCTGCTTTCCTGTCAAAAGGCTAAGTTGCAAACCAGCTACCTCACCCTAAGGAGTGAAAGGGTAAAGGTTCTTGGGAGAGTGTGATACACAGCACGCTGGTGTTTGCCCAGAAAGGCTTAGCTAATAAATGCACGGGGCAGGAAGAGTTCTGACACTGATCTCGTAAGTTTAAAGTGAAGATTTCTATGCTAAAAAAATGCATGCAGAGGTTTAAGTAGTTTTGTTGGGTTTTTCTGAAGGAAAAAGCTTTAAAATATGCATTATTTGCAGAGAATTTAAAAAGAAAGTACTTGGAAGTAAACACTTGTTCTGTCTTTAGGAACTCTCCTCCCACAAGAAGCAGGGTCCTGGTTTGCTGAGCAGGATGGGACAGACTGTCAGAGCTGTAGCATCCTCAGTGAGAGGTGGAGGAGTTAAAAATCGTCCTGAAATGTTCACAGAAATGAACAGCTATGTGGAGGCATTTAGTCAGAAAATCAATGTACTCGACAAAATCGCTCATAGAATTTACAAGGAAGAAAGGGGTAAGTGGGAAACAAGTATCAGTTTTATTGATGAAAGAAATGAGTATATTGGCAAAGTAAAGTAGTTTTCATTGTGCCAGGCAAAATTCTCTTCCCAGCAAGCAGGAGAAAGGAGGGATTGGTGTTTCTACTGTGCTTTTCCTAATGGTTATTGTTTTCGCAGCCCTTCAAATTAGTTTGAGTAACTTGTTAATAGGAAGAGCTTTAACTTATCATTGAGCTACTTGATCAGGAACTTAGAAGAAAACGTAGCAAGGTGGGCTCTGTTTGTGCTTTTTGGCAAGCTGTGTGACCTTTTGTTTTGTACTTTGAGTGGGATGTGAACAGTCACAGTTTTCTGGGCTCATACTGGCATAATGCTGTCTAGAGTCCAGATCTCTAAACATTTCTTTCCTGGGTCTCATTCTGCACCTTCTTCTGTGTCAACCAAGGAGATTTTAGGGCTTTTTAAATAGCTTTACCATTGGCTATAATTTCTGTTAGAGTTTTCTTAAGAAGGATGGCTAAATCTCAATTTTCTCCTTAAGTAACAGCAGTTTGCACCTCTTTGGAACGTTACATTTCTGATTTATGAGATTAATTTATGAGATTTCTGACTGATGAGATTAACCCTCATCTCAGACTAGGTCTGTTCAGTAGAACTTCCACTGGTCAGCACTTGAAAGGATTTTATTGTCTGTGTAATATAGTTTGAAGGGCTGCACTGTGTTCTTTAAGAACTGAGCCCCTTGTGCTTCATTGTGCAGTCCCAGACCTCAGCATGTCCTCACTAAAATGGAGAGGGTCATTCATCTCAGTGGAAATAGCTGGTTGAGGTCCATAGGATCAAGGCATCAGTGCCAAAATATCTCTTGGAAAACCTTATGAATTTTGACATGCTCCCAAATGCTGTAGATCATATCTTTCTAGATATTCCAAATAGCACTGGGTGGAACACTTGTGTGCAGGGCTGCACTGCTGTAGATATGAACTGGCGATAACTGATTCAGACCACATTTGTGCTTGCAGTAGCTTAACATTGGATTCTTAATGGCATCTTTCATGGAGGTTTTTTTGTCCATTTAATCTCACAGTAAACATTACACTCTTGATGCCACATGGCTGCTTTTCACATTTTGTTGGGCATCTCTTTATTATCACTTCAGTTGTGGTGAAATGGAGTTTTCAATACATGACCAGCACATTCACAGTGCCCTCCTGTAAACATGCAGCTTACAGATCATATCCAGCCTTGCCCACGTTTGTCCCTACCAAATGGCACAATGGTGAATTCTGGGCTTTTTGTCTGCTTACAGGTTACCACTTGGCCCAGAGACAGAAAAGAAATAACTTGTAGGACATCCTAGGATTTAGGTCAGTAAAAACTACTAAATGAGCTAACACCTGCAGAACTGTAATCAACTTCAGTGTGTCTTCTGAAGCTTGTGGGGACATACCAAGGCTTAGTAGACAGGACCTGGAGCACTACTATAGCAGAGGAATTCAGGGCAGTAGAAGCAAATCAGACTGACTTCTGCCCAGAGATGCTATGGCTCCTGTCCCTCTCTATGAAGACAACGTGAACTAATTCAGGTCTTTGGGTAGTCTTGAATACAGCTCTTGAGGTCTGCTTGAGTATGTGTGTCCTTTAGAAATGACTGGGGCATTTTTGCTGATAGGTTTCTAGGAACTGCTTAATTACAAGACATTCATTGCTTAGTTTATTCATAAGCAATGAACTGCAGTTTACTTACCTCAGTCACTTGAGCAGATTTAAACCTTAGCCTCAGTCTCTGAATTTGTTCACAGCAAATAGGTGGTTGCAGTTAGTATCACGTAGATGTCTGTTAAGGAACAAAAGAGTAATATGCATATATTGTTCCTGTTAAGAGTATTTTAATGAAATGAAGGAATATGGCCCCATCCACACACTGTGGTCAGCATCAGAAGAAGATATAGCAGAATCTCTGAAAGGTGTTGCCAGCTGCATTGACAAGTGCTGCAAGGCTACAGAGAAGAAGATGGCAGGGCTCTCGGAAAACCTGCTGCCCATTCTACATGAATATGTCCTCTACAGTGAAATTCTGATGGTAAGTGTTCCTTAAGGATTGCTTGTGGCTGTATATAAAATCGGGTATAGTCCAGTAACAAACTCTAGAAGAGAATTCGTAACTGTCGTTACTAAATGTGCACAGCAGGGGGTAGCTGTCCATTAAGGCATCTGGTTCCATTTTCCTTGCTAATCAGGCAAGAGGTACCCCTTCCAGATGAGAAGATCTTAGTAGTTTTGCCTGGCAGGCAGCCCTTTGTAGCTATGCTGAAGAGCATGAGGTTTTGCCATCTTTATTGTAGCAGAGAGACAGGATCGCAGAAAGGTTTGAGGAAGAGCACCTGGGAAAGACCTCCTCTGAAAGGAGTCTGAAAGACCTTCCTTTCTGCTGAAACATGAACTCATCGAGCAACAGATTGTGTGGGGGAAAAGGAGCGGAGAGGTTTTTCCCTTTCCAGGAGATGTTCCTGAACTATATTTTCTTTCACCAGAACAGCAGGGAGCTTCCAGTCCCTGTGCCATTATATAAGCATGTGTTAGTCTTTGCCATAAGCTGATGCTTTCGGTTCCCTTTATGTACGCATTTTTCTTACACTCAAAGAGTGGAAAAAATCCCACTACAGAGTTGACAAAGTCAGTGCTGATGGATAATCAACATGATTTAAGTAACTGAATTCAGCATATAATTCCTACTCTGCTGCCTCCAGGGAGCAGAAAATGTGTACAAACCCCTCTTTGTCTAGGTTTTGAGCACTGCAAGCTGCAGGATCTGTTCTTGCCTTACTGCTGGGAACCCAGCTGCTACTGCAGTGGTTTCTGAGTAGGAACTGAGAGTGTGTTGCAGGCCATGGGCAGAGCAAGACCCAAGTTAACTGAGCCTTTCCTGGCACTGAGCAGAGCGTTGCCAGTTTCTCAGTAAGGCTTAAGAATTATTGCTGCAATGCCTGCAGGGACATGCAGGTAGATGGGGGTAGGAACTGCTTTGGTTAAAGGTCTGAATTGATTCCTACCACTTGCAGGTCTTATTCCTCTGCTCCCCCCTTACAGACTTCACGTTTTCTGTTATCCATGAGCATTCCTAGCCTTCATGCTATTGAAGAGATGCTGCCTGCCTCATTGCCTTCTAGTTTGCATTACCCTTTCTCTATTTTCTGGTATCTAGAATTTTACTCTTGAATATCTATTTTCCAGTATCTGAAGGGGGCTCCAAGGATGCTGGAGAGGGACTCTTCATCAGGGACTGCAGTGACAGGACAAGGGGTGATGGGTTCAGACTGAAACAGGGCAAGTTCAGGTTAGATCTAAGGCAGAAGCTGTTCCCTGTGAGGGTGCTGAGGTGCTGGCACAGGGTGCCCAGAGAAGCTGTGGCTGCCCCATCCCTGGCAGTGTTCAAGGCCAGGTTGAACACAGGGGCTTGGAGCAAGCTGCTCCAGTGGAAGGGGTCCCTGCCCATGGTAGGGGTTGGAACTGGATGAGCTTAAGGTTCTTTCCAACCCAAACCAGTCTGGGATTCTGATTCTCAGGTATTCTCTTTTGTCCAGAGCAGGGAGAGGTTCCTGTGGACAAGCCCCAGAGTGACTACCTGGCTCTTTATGCACATGTTACAAATAGCTGTTGCCCATGACCTTGTTTCTTTCTGCTTACAGTATTCTTTATTCAACATTTGCAATACAGGATTAGGCTGCCATGTAGTCCTGTCCAGAAGAAAATCTTCCTTCACTTGCTCATTCCTGTTCTACAACTGTTCCTTTCCCTTCATTCATAATGGATTTTTCTTTTCCCTACAGCTTGCTTCCCTCTTGCAGTTTGGAAAGGGCAAACTTCTACTCACACTAAAAACACAAGAAAGGAAGTCACACACTAGTAAAACCTGCTTTCAGGGGTGTGTTTAACCCCTCATCACAGCTGCTAGGATCAGGGGCAGATGAGCAGGAGAAGGTGTGGTGGATAGAATACTATCCTTGTATTTTCCAGGTTTGGAAGTTCAGCCTGAATCTGGGAAAGCAACGAATTCATAGCTAGAATATATACATCTGGATTGGCTCCTTCCTAAGTGACTAACAGAACAGATCTGGGGAGTGTAGAGTCCTGCTGTGCCTCAGGGTACAAACTGCAGCATTAAATTGGTTACGGGTCCACATATCATTATTTGAGGGTTTTATGGCAGGGTACCATTAAATACTACACAGAAACCATTGTACAAGTATAATAATATGCTTTAAAAACTTTCAAATGTCCCTCTCTTTACCATTAGAAGTCAGCACTTGTCTGCAGTTGTAGCACATTAATATGAAAGTAATTGGGTTTATCTTGTAATTTAAGGACTATTTGTGATAAAAGTTGCCAAATAATCATTAAAAGAGTTTCAAAAGAGGCAAAAGAAAAAGTATTTTTAAGGACAGCTTTTCCAAACAGACTCATTTTGCTTAACATTTTCTCTGTTTATCTAACCAAAAGATACCCTGAGCTATAAAGGTACAGATTGATGAGCTTTAGTGTGTATTGCTGATTTGTTACTACTCACATTTGTCCATTCAGGTTCACCAATATTTTCCTAGTGAGTACCTGTTCAAAAAGAAATGGGAAAGTTATTTGAGAATTAACCTCCTAAATTCTTCTGTTGTGTTTGTTAAAGTGACAAGATTTCAAAGCAAACTCAGTCAGATAAGACAGCTGGAGAAGGTAGAGCTGCTTTTGCCCTCTGCTATTTCAACATGCCCTCTGCTAGAGGCGAATACTCAGAATCTCTTCAGTAGATGCAGAAGAAACAGTAAAACCAGTTGTGGCAAGGTGATGTAAAAGAAGGGTTTGAGATTTGTATTCTGTGTCTGCTTCTGACTTCTTTTCTTTTTAAAGAGGATGAAAGCCTTGTAACATTTCTGCAAGATAAGCACACCTGAGTGTGCTTTTCCAGATGAGGAAACTAAGGCTTCATCAAGGTCACAGAGCAAGTGAGCATTGGAAATGGAAATCTAATCATAATACCATTCCTATTTTGGAGTTCAAGTAACATTCCTTCCCCTTTCTAATTATTTTTGACATTATGCTAAAAAGCCAATGTCTACCAAGACCGTTTTAAAGGAGATAATAATTATATATGCTGAAAATAAGCACATGTATCAGTGTTAGCACACCTCTCATCTGATTTTTCTGAACTACTTTTGGCACTTACAAAATAATATTGAAGGCTGAACTCACAATTGCAGGAATACCATTTTTAGTCATTTTTTTCTACTCCATACTGTAGCTTTTTTCTCAAAGAAGACACTTGTAATCCTGAGATTGGGGAAACTCATGTTGCTGGTTTCAAATCTGAATCTATACTAAGTTGAGCTGATACTAAGTAAGCTGCTATTGTAGATTTTCTGATACAAGCATACAGTGACAAGCATGGCAGATTCTTGTGGCACTGATTTGGGATTTATCAAGATTCTTGAAAAAACACATAGATAAAACACAGGTATTGAAAAGTAAGTTCCTGATCTTAAGGGTTTTTTTTTTTTTCCTAGAAAGTACATGCATCATGTCCAAAGTACTAAATGGCATCATTCTGTGATCTTGCTTCTTTTCTTAAATAGCCAAGTTGTTTGATGGTTTTCTGTATAGATGGCTAAAATTTGGTAAAGTTTAGTACTTTCTTTCTCTTTTCCTCTATGAAGGGTGCTTTGAAAAGGAGAGACCAAATTCAAGCGGAGCTCGACTCCAAAGTTGATGCCAATAAAAAGGCAGAAAAGGATCTGGTGAGTATGTACAGAAAGTTGCAATCTTCCAGGCTTTATTCTAACTGTAAAAGATGATCCTCTGAAGAAAGCATGTCATAGAATCATGGAATGGTTTTGGTTGCAATGGACCTTAAAGAGCATCCAGTTCCAACCCCTGCCACAGGCAGGGGCACCTTCCACTGGAGCAGTATGCTCCAAGCCCCTGTGTCCAACCTGGCCTTGAACACTGCCAGGGATGGCTCTTACTTCTGGTCAACCTGTGCCAGTGCTTCAGCACCCTCACAGGGAGGAACTTCTGCCTCAGAGCTCAGCTCAGTCTCCCCTCTGTCAGGTTCAAGCCATTCCCCTTGGCCTGTCCTTACAGGCCCTTGTCCCAAGCCCCTCTCCAGGTTTCCTGCAGCCCCTTTAGGCACTGGAGCTGCTCTAAGGTCTCCCCTTCAGGAGCCTTCCCTNGGGAGGAGAGGAACTTCTGCCTCAGAGCTCAGCTCAGTCTCCCCTCTGTCAGGTTCAAGCCATTCCCCTTGGCCTGTCCTTACAGGCCCTTGTCCCAAGCCCCTCTCCAGGTTTCCCCCCTTTAGGCACTGGAGCTGCTCTAAGGTCTCCCCTTCAGGAGCCTTCCCTTCTCCAGGCTGAACAAGCCCAGCTCTCTCAGCCTGGCTCCAGAGCAGAGTTGCTCCAGCCCTCGGAGCATCACTGTGGTCCTGCTTTTGACTCTGCTCCAACACCTCCATGTCTTTATGAGTACTCAACACAGTACTCCATGTAGGGTCTCACAGGAGCAGAGTAGACAGGTAGAATCACCTCCCTTGACCTGCTGGCCATGCTTTTGATGCAGCCCAGCATACAGTTGTTCTCTGAAGCCATGCTTTATAACTGCATAATCTCTGTAATTCTGATCCTTATGATGACAAAGGTTGGTCTTTGTGGCTATGCATGTCCTGTAACTGAGAAAGATGCACAGCTTCAGTAGACAGGACACTGAAGCAAAGGAAAAGCAAACAGTGGGTGACCACTCTTGTTAACCCAGTCTGTACCATAGCTTAATATTGGCACTTCTCTTTACTTCCACACTGGGAGATAAAGGAAAGGAGCCTTTGCTGCAGTGCTCTTGGAGCTGCTGCTCCAAGGATGGATATTGGCATTTTTAAAGTTCTTGTTTAACTCTGCAGCCCAAATAGTGTTCTTTTAGCACAGTGTTATCACAAAGTGTTACACAGAATGCATAAAAATGTCTAACAACTTTTTAGTACATCAAAGGAAAAAGTCCTTGACATTTCAGGTACTTTTAATTAGGGTTGTTGTAATCAGCTTTCATGTAAAGATGAGCTGTGTAGATCGGGTTTGGCACTTGAGATGCATATTTTTCTGTGATTTCTTGTCACTGAGCTGAGTAATTCAGTTATATTAGCACTGTCTGAGCACTACGATGGCTATAGCATATTTTGTACCAATTTGCCTTTGTGTCCTGCAGTAGGACAGTAAGTAAATACCTCTAGGTTTGGTTTGTCCTCAAGGAGAAATTCTGTTCTCTTACCTCTTCCGTTGTCCTGTGGTTTCACTGAATATTGCCTGGCAGGATGTATTTCTGATGCAGATCTGATGGAGTCTTCAGACAAGGCATATGCACCCTCTCTTCCTGAACTGGGACAGACAAAAAAGAGTTATTTTTCCTTTAGCATAGTATTGATCATACCATGTTGAGTTGATCTCGACAGTGGTTACTCCGTAACTCTGTAACTCAGTTCAAACCCCCCTTTTTCTAGAGCCTGCTTCTCCCTTCAGTCTTACAGGAGCAGTAGAACAGATGTTGTCTGTCTAACCTGATCATAAACCCCCGTGTTATCCAATGGAGTGCCAGGTGTATACTGAAGACTTATTCTTCATTGGAAGTTGAAGGCTTTTTCTATGAATTTTAGTTTGGACACTGCTTTTTTAACCATTCAAGTAACTGGTAACCACTTTCATCTGGTATTTTTTAGTGTTATAATTTGTATTATATATATATATATATATATGTTGAAATACGCTGCTCACATTTCAAACCAGACTGATTTTAGAACCAAAGGTGGCTGTACACATGTTAGTGTCATTGGAATTAGAGTCAAACACTGAGTTTGACTGTATTTGCACATTTCTGTTCCTAAGCAGAATTTACATAGCTTCTAATGATCTCATAGATGTCACATTGAACTTGTCAGTGCAAGTTTGTAGCCAGAAATCCTGCTGACAACAAGTGGCATGAACTCTAATCTCATTTGAAGCGTATTTCCACCATAGATAAGGAATCTCAGACTGTCATCGTAGCTGATAAAATCCTGCGAGATCTTTAGCATTGGTCATGACAACCATTAGATGATTTAACCAACAGGAGGTTATACAGCAGGAGAATGCAAAACATCTCCAAGGTCAGTGCAGCTGAAAGAGGCTGGAATCACAAATCAAACCTTAGGAGACGTCAGGTTCATTGGCTGAGGAAAAACTGTTTTCTTGAGTTGTGCTTCTGCCATTGGGCTTTTACAGAGTTCTTGGTGGTGCTGCTGAAAAGCCAAAACCTCATCTCTCTCTCCAAACGTTAGTCCGTGAAGAAGGCAGTTGTTCACAGTATGGAAGGTTTGAAAACTCTGAGTTTGGATGCAAGTTTGACAGAGGTATCTGGAAGGACTTTGCTTATCTACACCTTTCTTGCCTCCAGGCTGAAAAGATATTGGGAGTTTGTGGCTCTTTCACTCCCATACTCCATTCTGAAAGCATAAACAGCAATGCTATAACATCCCTCTATGGCTGGGGAGTTTTTAAGAGGTTTGGTACTGCCATTAGTGCTTCTGGCTTTGGTTGGTATAATGTGCTCTGACAGAGACAGGTGAGCATTAAATGCTAACTTCAGGATTTTCGTGTTCAGGGTTGAAACTGAGTAGTAATTCTATGATTCTGTGAATTGCTGAATCTCTCACATTCTGAATACATCGTGTGTTTTAACTCACGGAATCACAGACTCACCAAGCATACGCCTACAAGGATGCCAGAGAGGGACTCTTTGTCAGGGACTATAGTGACAGGACTCGGGGTAATGGGTTCAAACTTAAACAGAGGAAGTTTAGATACTGGCACTGGGCTAAGAAGGCTTAGTGTCACCAAGTGTAGGATTAATTCACAGAGCAGATAGGAATTTGTGCTGTTTTGCATAGTGTGACTGTAAAATGCTGTGCCACTTACCAGGTAATTTGGATATTAGGTCAATTCTCTTTGGCTACAGGTTCACATCTGGTTGTGTTTTGCCCTAGCAGTGCCTTGTTCCCACTTCCTGTCCAATGGTCTGAGGTCTGATGAGCACTATGCTGTCCTTCAGTGATGGGAGATTTAATTTATCCTACTAGCTGCTTCAGCGAGATCAGTGTAAGAAAACTGATTCAGAATCATACTTAATTTGCAGGATAAGTTGTGTAAATGAGGAACACATTAGGTAGATGGTTTTGCCTGACCAGTCCATTCTCCTTTGGTTTCTGCTGGCATGGCAGCTGAAGAGGGTGGCATTTACGTTATCAGTTGTGAAAAAGCAGACCTTAAAACTGTCTCTTTCAGATGAAGAAGCGTGGTATAACGCTGTCTTTAGACCTTAAGTCTAACCTTTACCTTGATAGAGCACACAGTTTCTTTTGGGTTGTAGAGGGTGATGTTTAAACCGCATATCCAGGCAGGAATGGAGAACAGAGTCTGTCTGACCATATCATGTTGTGACTACACTGTGGAAGAAATTCAGAGTTCCTAGAAAAGGCAAGACCCTGTAAAATAAATGTCTCAAAGATACAAAGAATGAGATAAGAGGAAGCTGCCGCAACCAAGAGTTCGAAGTCAGAGAGGTTCTTTATGTGTGCAGCCTAACTCATTCCCATACAGAGGCTTTATTTCTTGTAAAAGCAGAATATGGATTCAGCTGCCTTTCCTACACCAAATCATCTGAAAATGTTCACTGTTTTCAGTATTCTGTGCGCATTCAGTTTTGGTATTTGAAGGAAATGCAGTTAACATGGGACGTGCCCAAGATACCAAATCCAGCTGCCTGTAATTCCTTTAAAGGTGATTTCCCCACACTTAAACTTTAGATTAACCTTTTCATATTGAATACAGTGTTGGCAGTTGAAATTACCTGTGTCCATAGTTTAATTACTGAGCTGGCTAGATAATTGAACTTAGGCTTTCCAGCTCCATCTACTTCCTCATTCCCATTAGCTGAAAAGTCACTTTGTGTATGTACAGTGAGTAGAAGCAAATGATGTCTGTAGAGTAGCCCTCAAGATTTTGGGCTTGGATCACTGTAAAAGAGTTTCTTCTCTGCAGAAGTCCTTTGGTTTACTTTCTCTCTCTGCTTCTGCATTTCTCTCATACGGTCACACAGACATTAGTTCCACAGGAAAAGACAGCAACGTCACAGGCAAGAAATCATGCAGTTTGTGTTTCTGATTCCTACTGTCTTCTCCCCATTCTGTTTTCTCCTGAGGTTCTCAAATGTTCTGTCAGGGTTTCCTCAGTTTTTCTGGCCAAATCTACTGTGTATATGTTTTGTGCTAGGTTCAACACCAACCTCAGTTCTGCACTTCTCTTTCTGTGCACTACCCTTGATTTCAGTCCCTTTGAAACAGTGCCTTTACTAATATTTTTCATGTTCACAATTCATGTTTAGTTCTCAGAAGAGATTGGGAAACTTGAAGACAAAGTCGAATGTGCCAATAATGCTCTGAAAGCAGACTGGGACAGGTGGAAGCAAAACATGCGATGTGACATGAGATCAACGTTCACTAATGTGGCTGAGAATAACCTCCGTTACTACGAAGAGGTAAAACCGCTTGCACAATAGCAATGTTACTCTTTCATTGATTATTTCAGTGGAGAAGTCCATGGGTTGTCTGTAAAGAGGAATTTTTGCATTTTAGTCCAGACCTGTGTTAAGTTCAGGATCAGTTTTTGTGGGAAGAGGGAGGCAGTTATCCTGAACTGGACATGTTTCAAGCCATATGTGTTTTATTTGTTCCCAAGTGCTTGATCCTGAGTTCATCATCGACAGAGGGCACTCTAGTTTTACTAACCATTTAACCACATAATTTGGACCATATTTTGTGGTTCAGTGTCAGCTGCTATTGTTCAGTTTGGAAATCCTTTACTGTAACTGCATGAAGAAGACCTCCGGAAAGCTGAAACTTCTGTCAAATGTATGAGGAAAACACTGAAATATAATTCCATTTCAGACAGCACATTCAGGAAGTCCTTATTTTTCTAAAGGAATTGTCTTTTGTCAAATAATCAGACTTTAGGAGGAGAAAGAAGAACAATATAATTTTTAGAAGTTAATATGAAAAGCTTGAAAAATACAAATGCTGCAAGTACGTAAAGTGAATAAATCAAATCTCTTTATCATGGAAACTTACTCCTTCAGAAAGGAAGAAAAGTGGTTGGAATTAGATTCTTATTTTCATATCAAATGCCACAGATAAGATTCTTGGTGAGAATTCCCTTTCACAAGGATATATACGAAGGCAGAGAACTTGAAAACATATAACCAAGTATGTTAAGCATTCTGTGAGGTTTCTTCCTGAGGAACAGGCTGTTGATTGAAGAGCATGTTTTGAAGACATCCCAGATGTCTTGAAATGATCTAAAGAATTTCTCCTTCTTTTGAGAAAAGAATTGCAATATATAAGCCATCTATTAACCATAAATCAGTGATTTTACAGATCTGTGTGGCTAGCTGTGATTTCCAGGCCTGTACACTGAACTTCTTATGGTCAGTGACAGTGTCCTGATTTTACAAATCACTTTGTTAAAACATAATTGAAAAGACAGAGCTCTTGATCAAAATCTAATTAATTAACATCCAGTCTATGAGATGCATGGACATCAACAAGCTGTTGTTCCCTATTAAAATCAAAAGTATCTCCTGAAATCAGGCAGCAAGCTTTTGGCATCCTTTCACGTTTTCCTCAGTTATTGATGATCTCTGACTTCTGTCTCAGCAATGCATATGTAAAAATGATGCTGAGTGGATTGGAATATTTTGTTAATGAACAATTTGCTAAATTAAACCCCCAAAATAATAATTTATTTCTCTTTCCTGTCTAGAAATGCTTTTTTGCTGATTAGACTTTTAATTCAAAATAGCAAAGCTCGTCCTGTACATTAAATTACTCTCATTAAGTCACAAACTGGTTTAGCTCTCACATGTCCAAAATTAAACCACTTTCAAGTGTTACCTATAATTATATTTCTCCAGATTTAGTAATTCAAAACAAGTAGAGGTATTTCTGTAGCCTTCTACTTTATTGACTGTCTGCACTTGAACAAGAAGTGATCCTTTGCTTTTGATGCACCATTTGGTGCTTACTAGGCTTTCCCTTGCTGAAGCATCCCTCATCTTATTTCCTGGGGTTTTTTTTACAGACACACCCCCCCCCAAAGTATGTTTTCTGCATGCTCTCAGGCCATGGTGCCATGGATAGGATTCATGCCCAGCTCTTCTGTTCATCTCCTGCAAGATATCATCTCTTGCTTTCTAATTTGGTCTGTACCTGCTTCTCCTCCTTTCCATAGCTTCCTCCCCCTCCAGTTAAACTCCCATTCTTGCCTCTTCACAACCACTGGCCATGCACACAGCTAACAGGAGTCATTCACGTTGGTGGCCATTCTCTGCATCCCTTACATTGCTGAGTAATGAGAGGCATCTCATGTTTTGTGGTGGATTTTGCAGTAGAGAATCCAGTCCTTCAAGAGTATATAAAACTAACAAACACCAGTGTGATCAAGTCCAACATTGACGTGTGTCGAAGTGCACTAGAACACCTAAAATGCTATTTTGTCTTTGTCACAATATGAGGAAAGAGCATGACCTTACATTTGTTTGGATCTTTCCTTATCTGTAGTTGTTTCAGAGTTCTGCTGTCAATCTGTCAAGCATCACTTGAAAGATGTACTTTAAAGAGTATGTCTCATCACATGAAAGAGAATGTCTCCCTTAAGCTGAATTGATGGTCATGTTACATGAAGTGCTACTTTCAAGTGTTACCTGTAATTATATTTCTCCAGACTTATTCATTCAAAACAAGTAGAGGTATTTCTGTAGCCTTCCACTTTATTGCCTACCTGAATTTAACGTACTTGAATAAGAAGTGTTCCTTTGATTCTACAGCTGTGGTGTTTCTACACCAATCTCTTTGTGTCACTCAAAGCAGTGGCAACAAAGCTAACTAAAGCCCCATGTTGCAAATGTACAGGGTTATGAGAGGGAAGGTTTTGCTGTGATCATGTGCAAGCTATCTTAGAATATAATCATAGAATCATAGAATAGTTAGGGTTGGAAAGGACCTTCGGATCATCCAGTTCCAACCCCCCTGTAATTTAGTAGCCAAGAATTACCATGACTGACTATTTGGTATTCCTGTAGCTGGTCTCAAAAGTTCATAGGGTTCTCTGCTTCCTTTTCTTTGCTTCTGGAAAACAGATGAACACACGCTTAAGTCTCTCTGTATTGCACAAAGGCTTAAAGCCAGTAATATGCTTCATTAATAATGACTGTAAATGTACTGCTAAAATAGGGGGGATCTTCTGAAACAAGATTTCGAAATTCAGAACCTGATTTCTTAAGTAAATAGCAGTGATTCTTTAGTCTGACAGAAAAAAATGCTTGAACGAAGCATGTGTTAACCCCCTACCCCTTATTTTATTCCTTTTCCCCATGCCTTAGGTGCGATGCTATTGTCTGCAATAGCACACCTTAGCCCAGACAAGGTGTCTGCCACACAGTTGAGATCACAGACTGTTCACAGAGTGGAGCTTACAGCTTAGAAGGGTGACTGGCACTAGGAATATTTTCATTGAGTTA
This sequence comes from Agapornis roseicollis, assembly GCA_002631895.1. Taxonomy (NCBI): domain Eukaryota; kingdom Metazoa; phylum Chordata; class Aves; order Psittaciformes; family Psittacidae; genus Agapornis; species Agapornis roseicollis. Next base: position 6,113 of record NDXB01020369.1, on the reverse strand, counting down.
GGTACAGATGCTCTGCAGACTAAAACCAAACCAAGACCTAAAGTTAGGGCTGGTGGTGGTATTATTTAGCCAGCATTCCTGGTACAAATGAGCAAACCCAAAGCAGGCAGTGCTGAACTGTGGCTTCAAAGAGCAATGGAAAGTAAACATTTACTACATTCTTCCTTTTGCTTTTCTCACATGTTTGCTATAGTCTTGAGGATATTTACAGCAGTGAAGACAAACACTTTACATGTTTCTCAGCAAGGATCTTTGTTAACCTATTCTCTCCAGAACAAACACCAGAAGAACAAGTGGTGAGATTTTGCAGCCCAATCCAAAGATCAGTTAAACATTATAAATCCAGCAAATAACCAGAGTTTGGTTTTCTACTGCTCACGAGGCACTGTAGTAAATGCAAGAAGACTGGGGTTTTGTCATACTGTAGGATGATGTTTAATTAGTTTTGGCATGGAAAGAACACGCTTTTCTCTTGTGCATGGATGAACCTGTTTTCTTTTACAGCATCGCCTCTGATTGTTTCATGTCAGACTAATCCTGTTCCAATCTTTGCAGCTTAATCAAATCAAAAGCTGCAGTCATCTTTGCTATCGTGAGATTCTGGTTGGTAATGACACAACTTACTCTTTTCCCAAAACAGAAATCATTTCCTTATTTTCTTAACTGTTTCAAGTTTATTTCTGTGACCTACATTGTTGTACAGGCATAAATTGAGCCAAAAGATTCACTGGGGCAGAGCAATACTCCTTCCCCATTACAACAACGTCCTTCACAATCCAATGCCCTCCTGTGCCTCTCTAGCTAGTAAAAGCTATAGAAAAATAGAGGAGATTTGTTGTTTGCCCCAGAGCCCTCTGTAGGGATGCATTTAACTAGCCATTTGGTTGCATAGCAGAAAGTTAGCTGCTCATGCATGTTGATTACATCCTACCTTAGCAGTGCCTGGGATTTTAGCTAAGAAACTTCATGTGATTTCCCAAAGCTTCCGCATGGCTGAGCCCATTTGTAACTGTCACTTCGAAACCACTGTCCATCCTTGAACCCTCGCTCAGGTCAACCATGAACATTTCCTTGAAATACTTTGAGGAAGACGTTTTTCCTTGCAGTTGGGAGCACTGTTCCTGTGCACTCCAGTTTTCGTTTCCATGCACCCAGGACTATGACAGTGGTTTTGGTCACTTTCTCAGGCACACATAAGATTTTCAGATTTTACTCTAGAAGATGCCACCAGCAAAGGTATTTTTAAGGTTTCAACCTTGAGAAGAGGCAACCGGGACAGAAACACACATGGCAAGTGACACACTGCTTCTGCTGTTATCCCTACTACAGGCTCTATTTTTAGATCTCCTTTTTACTCAGCTATGCAGTTGTACTAGATATGAAAACCTTTCTGCTCTTGGTGTTGTAGAATCAATGTATGACCTGCAGTAGTAATCAGAATATTTTAGTAAAGTAGGCTTCTTTAGCTTCATTTTGTGTATTTAGGCTTTTTTATGTCTTCCACCAGGCTTTCACAAGCAATTGGATTATGAATTTCAATCCTCACTGAATTCCCTAGGTTTGGTTTTCCTTTTTCTTCCCTTCTTTTCTGTCCCCTTTGTGAAAGCTGGCTGATCCTCTATTTCCATCTCAGTTTTCCAACTTCCAGGAAAATGAAGTAAAAATCATTCCATAATAATGTTGAAATACCCATCACTAACAAACCTTGTTTATGCAGCTCATGCTTCACAGTAGACAAAGCTTGAGCCTAAGGCAAAGAGACCTAGTTTTAGGTTGGTGTGGTTAATTATAAAGCTTGTCAGCTGTGATGTCTAACAGTGAAATGAGCCACCACTGCTCTTACAGTTTGGGAAATGTGTTTTGGTTATATAAAGGAGGATGAATTAAAAACTCAGTAACTTGTGTAACTGGAAATGGTTTGCATCTTTTGTCTGGAAAGACTTCAGGAGAACGTATCAGTCTGGGTAATGAACATCCTGGGGTTGCATTTGAAGATGTGCAGTTTGGCTCAGCATTGCAAAGATAACAGAAAGCCATTTTCGCATCCTAGCCAGTGCTGATATGTGTGTTTTAATGCACATGGCTGAAATGACAGAATGACAAACCGTGGAGGTACAGGCTAGAAATTAAACTCTTGTTCAGGAAAAGCCAAAAGTCAGCCATTGCCAACAAAAGACTCTTCAAGAAAGAGTGATCATTTCTTGTCCCACACCTAGAAAGAGCCTAAGAAAATAGATGTGCTTTGCAGCTGTCTAGGATGGTAATCCAGGCTGAGCTCAAGCAGGCAGAAGTCAGAGTCCAAGCACCACAGTGAAGACACAGTGCTAGCAGCTGTTGACATTTTAAAACCAAGATGCCACCTTCCAGCTAAAGCATCTCAGATAGACTCGCCTGCCACAGTGTCACATGAAGTAGGGGAGAAGCTGTTGATCAAACCTTTAAGGCTTTATACAAAAGGTCAAAAAGACCTTTTAAGCTGTAAATCAGATTGCAGCACTTGCAGTTCGTGCTAGAGCTGTTTTCGCTGTTTCTTCCTGATTTACCATGTCAAAATAACACTTCTCCAAAAAGTCAGTGAAGATAGATTTCCACACAACTGTTTGTTAGCCTGTTTCACAGTAATTCAAGCCATACATGTGCTCTGAGCAGCAGCACAACACTGCTGTGTGCTCAAGCAGCAGAAGTCAGTTGGGGATTTTGTCAGCCAGATCAGAAAAAGACTGGAGGAGTAGGTTGGAACTGGATGAGCTTTAAGGCCCTTTACAACCCAAGCCATTCTCTGATTCTGTGATGAAAACAGGGCAGGCAAATTCATGCAATCATTCTATTGCCGTGATGCTATTGTAAAAAAGAACCTGTTTCAAATGAAAAACATGGTTTGTACAATTACAAATACATTTTTTGCCATGAGGAGAGAAATGCCACTTGTAAGGATGGCTGTTTCCTCAGCCCCTGCCTTTCTGGTCCCATTTCTTTCCTATTACTCAGGGGCAAAAAGTGTGTTTAGAATATAACCTTTTCATTTAAGCTGGAAGGAAAATTAGGTGTACAGTAGGAAGCCACAAGGATTACAAGGGAACTGTACCTGACAGTGTGCTTCCTGTTTGGTAGAGATCTTTGTAACTAAAGAGGGAGATGAAAGCAGAATGTAATTAATGTTAACATCTTCCATGCTAACACATACCATCACAATACTCACACTGTGCTCTTGTCATTATGCAAAAGAAGTGACCTTTACAGCTCACTTGGTTTGTTGGCTAATGTTCTGCACATCACTGAGCTGCCTAGGAAACCATATTTTGCTCTTAACCATAGCTGCACAAAAGCAGCTTGGGACAATGCGGATATATTGTGCTTTTTTCTTCTCCTTGGCTACCAGTTTGACAGGACTCTATCTGTCTGCTATATTCACATGTATTTGTGTTGTCTTTTGGTTTTTTTAAGTGCCTTTCTACCTGGGAGTCCTTCCTAGCATCTCAAACGGTGGAACTTCATATGGAAGAAGATTCTGAAGATAGACCTTGAATAATATCTCTGCTCAACCTCTGCATAGTCCATGCAGTGTTTCCCAACCAAAGTGCTTTATACAAGATCAAATACATCATTAAATTTAACTGTTCAGAATCAGTGAAACCAGCTTATTGAAAACTCAGGTATTCTAGTCCTGAAGTACATTTTGGAACATGCTATGTATTGCTTTATATTGCTTAGCTGTGATTTTGCATATTTTTATGCAAGTGTTTGCAGACAATTGTTTTCATAAATATTGCATAATTTGGATATAAAGTATTTTAAAAATGTGAAAATAGCTTCATTTTAATAAAAAGTTTAATAAGAAGAGCTTGGTTTTGTTGTGGATCTTAGCCTGGAAGAAGTATTCTGGTATTTTAGCATGCTTGTTCCATTCTCTTTGTTAGTCCTTTCCTGTGAAATTACCTAGTGTAGTCTTCAAGGAGCTCTTGAGGATTATTTTACTAGCTTGTGCTACTCACCCGATGGCAACATGGTACAGAAAGATGCTAAACTTGTTCTTGTGAGATTAATGCTGCTTTAAAGTACTGGTAAGTGGCTATTCAGTTTGCTGTATTTCCATGCCTATTAAACCTCTTCAATTTGACATTTTATAAAGGATAAAAGCCCCCTGACAGGTCGTGAAACATACTGTTTCTACAGTGATACAGCATTGGTCGCAGCACTGATACTGCCAACACAAGAGCTCCATTTGGAGTTTGTAGGATCAAACCTTGTATTCCCATGGTTGACCTTCCTGTAATCCTGAACTTCCTCCCTCTTTGGATAGCTGGTGTGATAAAGAAAGGGATAAGGAAAGAAAAGAGAGTTTTGCACTAAAATGATGGGCTGAGTGGCTGTGGACCTATCCAGGCTGGATGAGCCATTGGGATATTCCAAGTGAGACCTGGAATATCAGCATGGCCTTTTCATCACTGCAAGGAACACTGCTTTCATGCTCCCCCTATTAATGAAAGTTCAGCTATTTCTTTCTTTCAGCTATAAAACAGCACTTAAGATGCTTCTGCAGTACTGCAGGAAGAATGCATCTCTCCCAGCACGGATAACGCACATGAGAGGCAAGTCCACGTTAGGAGGAATTTGGTATGGGTATTGATGCTTGCAGGAGGCACGGAATAACATGGCTGGACTTTTCCCATTGTACCCTTCCCACTGATTGTTTTTAATATCATAGCTTCTATTGATGTGCCCTTAATGTCTTTCCTTGTGCTTTATTTTCTTTGGATTTCCATCTAAACCTTTCATATTTACCATGCTGGAGATCAGTGCATTCCACAGTTTAATCAGCAGGAAAAAAATCTAATACATTTTGAGATTTCCTAAACCAGCTACCCAGTAATTTCAGGTAATGCCCTCTGCCTCAAACTGGGAGAAGAGGTGAACAACTGCTTCCTGTTTGTCTTCCCTGTGCCACTCATGAATTGTCAAACCCCTAGTGTGCCTTCCAAGCGCTGCCTCTTTTCCCAGAGGAAAAGCAGGAGCTCAATATCATCCTGTACAACAGGCATTTCACATCTGTGCTCACGGCTGCTGCTTTCCTCTCTATTTTCTGCTTCTTCTGAGACTGGGATTCAAAGTGCAGGCACACCAGACATGTAAATGTTGTTGGAATTATGCCTTTGATTACTTCTCCTCATTCTTTCCTACTCATTTCTAATTTAAAGTAGCACCGAATGCTGAGCCGCCACCCCACAGAAGTGTCCACTAACATTAAGAGCTATTCTGAAGGTTACTAAATAATTGAATTTCCATCATCAGTGTGTATATATAGGAGAACTGGCTTTTCCCCAGGGAGCATTCATTTGCATTTATTAATACTCAGTTTTGCCTGCTGCTTTTAGCTCCTAATCTCCAGGTAGTCTACACTCCTATAAACAGGATTCCAACAAGATAGACAGCAGCAACACTCTGTATACCAGATGAGCAAAGGTTCAAGGAATTCAGCTGGAACAGGCTTACCTGGAAGGATATGAACGGTTAAATGGAACACAAAGTTAAATACTGAGCCTCTAATTTAGGCTCCTCCGAGGAAGTGTAGTGCCCGGTGAGCTGAGATGGGGAATGCCAGTGTGCGTTGCACTGAGCTTACCCGTATGTTCAGCAGAAAACTGCTCTTTGAGGTATTTGGAAATGAGAAGCATTTTGCATCCTTGGTTAAAATGTGGGCTGTGGACATCCTTGTCTCTGAATTGGAGAGACATCAATTTGATAGGTGGGCACTCGGTGGATAAAGAACTGGCTGGATAGCCGCACGCAAAGAGTTGTGGTCAATGGCTCAGTGTCCGGCTGGAGGCCAGGGACGAGTGGTGTCCCTCAGGGATCGGGGTTGGGACCGCTCTTGTTCAACATCTTTGTGACTGCCATGGACAGGATTGAGTGCGCCCTCAGCAAGGTTGTGATGACACCAAGCTGCGTGGTTGGGTGGATACGCTGGAGGGAAGGAATGCCATCCAGAGGGACCTGGACACGCTTGTGAGCTGGGCTGATCCCAACCTCATGAAGTTCAACAATGCCAAGTACAAGGTCCTACACCTGGGTCAGAGCAATCCCAGGCACAGCTCCAGGTTGGGCAGAGAGGAGAT
>NDXB01020364.1:0-41770 GCA_002631895.1 Agapornis roseicollis | reverse complement strand
AAGTCAAAACACCAGCTACTAAAGAGAAGGAAAACTGACTGCAACTGCTGAACCCAGGACACTTGGTTACAGTTTCAAGAGTAAATTTCTTTCTTTTATAAAGAGTTGAAAGTCTCAGCCTCGTTTAAGGTTTGCAATGACAACCACATGCAGCCAGAGCTGCATTACTCCATCTGTAAATTCTATACCTTTGAAATACAGAGCAAACTCTGGCCCACCAGAGTTTTCAGCTTCTGTGTGACCCAGCACACTGCCTTGAGGCTCTCAGGAAAGAGCATGATCACGTCATCTCACAGACCTGATGCTCTGCCAGGTCAAGCTAGTCCAAAACATGGCCAACTAAGTGCCTTTGCACCAGAGACCAAAAGCGAGGAGCAGGTCCCCAGCTGATGCCCTACCATACCGAGGGACCTTACAGCCAGGAAGGCAAGGGGTGAAGTCAGCGCTGTGCAAGCACATACCCACCAGCCTTGCACCACCCTCTGCCTAACAGCTCATGCTGAGGGCTGCAGGAGAGCATGGGGCAAACACACCACTTATCCAGACCCACGAGGAGACAGCAGCTGAGTGACAGCTGAATTTTTACTGGCAAGTAATAGCTACAATCACCTTAGAACGTGCAGAATTGCTATCTTATTTAGGTTTCTCTGCTATCGAGGGAGGCCTGACTATGTAAGTAACGTAATGGGAAGTGGACCTGTATGAAATATGTCCTTTTCTCAGACTTCTCACTAAAATTGTAATTTTCAATTCACAAAATTTCGATTATCAGGACAATTAAGAACTCAATTGATTTGAATTGCACTGAGTCAATGAAAACTGAGCCCTCACAATTTTCTGCTGAACACTGGAAACTCTCCCTCAGACAAGAACATCTTCAGCTGCACAAACAAGTGTAAGGTAGGAACCAGGCCAAAAACTACAACCAAAACAAGTGTACATGCTTCCTATTTCTCTAATGCAGTCATACCGGTCTGAAATTATGTATATTTAGGTTAAGGCAGATAGATAAGGCAGAATGTAAATACCTGAAATGACTAGAGCAGGTAAAAGTTTAAAAGTTATTCTTTTTCTTCATAAGAATATTTATCCTTTATTTTTTTTCCAAAACGATAACAGTCCCTGCATCATTGTCCTCCTTAATCAAACACGACAATTAAACCAGAGGCACTGATGAGGAAAGGATCAGCAGAAATGCACTTCAGCTTCTTACATAACACTTTCTGATTAGAGCCGCAGCAACACTTCACAGATTGAGATATATGATTATATTTTTAATTTGGTGCAACTGAAACATTTTATTTTTATTTCAATAAATTCATTTCCTCTCAAAACATCAGAATTGAAACCAGAGCCGAGCTGCACTCCTGGGACTGCAGGTTTACAGAAAACTATATGGGTACAGTGTTAAATCCTTATGTTTGGTTGGTTCCTGTTCAAATATGCAAGATGGTTTTTTCTTAGAAAGGTCTGAATAGATTTTGATAATTCATGGAGAGAGGAAAAAGATGCAGATTATTTAGATAGTGGAAGATAGCTTTGGGGAACAAAGAGTATCTTTGGAAATTACAGGATATGCTGGTTTGTTCTGCTTGTTATAAATAGAACTCTCATTTCTAAATACAAAATAATATAGTGCAGTTATTTATCTTAGATTGCATTTGATATCTTTCTGTAGCTCTGTTTGCATCTTACTTTTGAACATCCAAAGAGATCTTACCAACAAAAGCAATAAAAAAGCAGCTCCTAGATTTGTAACATTTAGATTTAACTTATCCAGAAATCAATCATACAACAGACATCCCTGTTTTGAAAACACAGTATCTTTGTAAGATATTTTTCTACCTTTAGGGGAAAAAAGGGGAAATTCTGAATTAGCTTTGTGGAATATATGCAGAAATAAATATACTTCCAGTCTGAAGTATGGCTCATAAATCCATAGTATTATGACTGCCTTATAAATCAGTTATTCTAATAAAGAAGTACTCCACAGTGCATCATTAAACAGCTTCATTATGTGCATACTGAAAAGAAACTTTAATGAAAATTAAGTGTTGAATGTTGATTAGTTAATAGGTTAATTAAACTTTTTAGTTGATTAACCATTAGTTAATTTTCACTATCTTGTCTTGCCACAAGATTGACCTACAGCATTTCCTAGGTAAGGGAAAATATACCTTACAAGAGCCTTTACTATACTGCTTTGATCATTTGTCTTCTAATGAAAATGTAAATCCTTTTGCCATAAGGTAAGTAGAACTGCACCAGGTTTACCTTTTAAATCTGCAGCTGAAAGGAAAATACTCTAGGGAAAACAAAAGCTAGACAAAGCTGATGCAACCTACACTGATGCAAGAAGAAAGTGTAGCCTACTTCTTTAATGCTGTACAAAACTTTTAGAGACCTGACAAACTTGCACAACCACCTTATTATCTCCACTAAAAGGAAGATGGTAGAATGTACTTGGCGAGTGGAATCCTCCCTCTGCTAAATTCCCTTCCAGCACTCAGAACAGGATGCGCAAACAGCTAGCTTACTGAGTGGCCTGCCCGCTTCCCAAGTGTGTTGCACAGATTTATCCTGCTCAGAGGAGATGCAGTTTCAGATGCCAAGTAACATGCTCCAGGTACAGCCATCTGTTTGCTACTGCATTTGGCCCTTACTTATTCTTTTCCTAGGTTTCAGTCCAGGCTTTGCCGGATGAAGAGTTTTTCTGAGCCTCCCTTCCTCTGGAAGGCTTGGCATCAGAAACAGAGAAGGAACATACAGGAATACATGCAGCAACCTTACCATAGCTTCATTTTTGGTTCCAGCACATGGCTATCGGCTGGATGGTACTTTACAGGCCATACATGAGGCTAACACACTCGTGAACTGCTTTCATGCTAAAACTAAAACGATCTCTTTGTAGGAGGACGACCAACTAACTCCAACTACCATTCCAATCATACATGCAGATTGACTTCAGTGCTCCCTAGCAACACTTCCTTCACACAACTTCCTCACTTCTTCACAATTTGCACGCACAGTGCCGTAACTGGCACTTCTTTGCTTCTTTCTCTGCCCAAGATTCTTCTTTCAAAGCCAAATCAGTGGGTGCTTATGTACAGGACAGCTGGTCCACATGGCTGTTGCCACACTGAGCCAAACCTGCCTTTTCCACAAACCTTTCCAAGCAAAGAAATGAGAGCAACAATAAATCCACTGGCATTGCTATCCACTTGGATACAATTAAATTCTGGTGAAAAAGCACAACACAGTACTCAAAACCAAAGAATATTATCTTTACCTTTACACTGGATACCTTCATGGCGTGCAGCACCTAACGCAGTTCCAGGATTCCTTTCTTTCTCGAAGGCAAGAATTCCTGCATAAAACAGAATATACCATTAAGTATACAACTTACATTAAAGTCAAAACACAAAAACATATCCGTGTGTGGCTGTTCCCCTGCTTCAGATACAACTCCCCTAGGACAAATGATTTCAAACGGCTTCTTCATAAATTCCTGGGTACATCCTTGTAGAGAGACAATAATGTGACTGGAAGAAATGACCTGCAATCAGGTTGTGATGAAATCAGGCCTCAGCTGTGACCCTGCAAAGAATGACATGTGTGCGCCATTAAACTTACAACTCGAATCCAGACTATGGCACACCATTCAAAGGCTGAAATCTTTGCAAGTACAGGAATTAAACTGTAGAGATAAAAATAGAAGAGACCAATTTGCTGCCTACTTAATAATACACGTAAAACAGTGTATGAGAAGGTGAAATTGCTCAATACATTAAGTACAAATTTGAGCTTGAAGTGTTTTGAATGGTGAAACAAATACCAGATGCAGCTCTGACTGCTACACTCTTTTTCATCAAAATGGCTGACCTCTGAAGGTGACCCTCAGCATGACAAGGAAATCTATCACTTCCAAAATGAGAAGCACTAAAGGACTATACAGGAAGCCAAAGAAAGGTGCAAGGTGATCGCTACCCTTCGACATCCAGCTGCTTAGATAAATGTCTACATGTGGAAACAAAAGCCAAACCCATGTTTTGCACCTGCTTTGTAGGCAAACTGTAACAGCTTGGCTAGAAACGAAAACTCCTAGCGAAAGATCTGCCATGAAGTTCCTCGGTGTTGGATTAAAAGTGTAAAAGGTGGTGTCAGATTGTAATTGTAAAACGTGTGACACACACAGTTACCACGTACTGACACTATACAGGGAGATTGCAAGGAAAAGGCAAAGCGCTCACACGCACAGTGCCATGTGCACCAGCACACCCGTCACCTCTAAGATGTTCTGGGGGTGGTGGTGCTCCAAAGGACCTCCTGAGGCAAAGCAGGGTGCTCACAGTCAGCCTTCCCACACCATGCTGCTGCAACTTCGGCTCCACAAATGTGCAGGGTTTTGAAAGCTGCCTCAGTACTACCCCACATTGGCCCTCAGATGCTCTAGGTCTGGGCAGAACGCTGTAACTAGGAAGGACGCATTACCCCTTCTCTCAGTTCTTGCTCTAAGGTGGAGATGTGATCCAAGGGAGACCTTCAAGGCAGCGCTTAACTAACACCCTCACCTATGTATTCTACAGAACCAACATTGTGAATTATTTCTACGCTTTGCCAGACAGGAAGAGGCAGAGCCTGGAGAGCAGGAACACCCCTGAGAAATGGAGCTTCACCTAAGCAGAAACAGGCAGCAGAATGAATGGGGCTCCTGGAAAGGCCAGAAATGTGACAGTTACCACGTGCATAATACTCTTTGGGTTATGTAAAGCAAGAGAGTCACATTATTCCTGCTTAACTCTGGGCCTGCAGAAAAACTGAAGAAGGTAAGGCACACATTCAAGGGGCAGATGACACCTTGTATTGCCTAAATCCTCCATCAAATGGGGATACACACAACACATGGGTCTAGAGGGTACAGTACTCACACTGTTTTCAGATCCATGCCTTTAGATAAACCTAGCAGCAATGATTCCAGCTGAGAAGATAATGAAGATAGAATTCACTTCTCATATTCTTGTTGGTTTTCGCTTATGAAAAATATGAACTTCCTTCTCATTATGTTAGAACTATTATTTTATTACAGCCACATTGCATATTCTTATCACCAAACTGCCATAATTTAGAAGTCTAGCTCAACCCTCTAATATCATTGCATCAGAAACTAAAGCATCTCTAAAGAACACCACTGCATTATTGGTCTGAACAATGAAAAACTGGATTACATTCCTTTTGCCACTGAAGCTGCCTGTCACGTGCAATACAGATACTGCCAATACAGCGGTTAACTGCAATGACTGAAAGATAGCTAAGGATATTTTCTGATGCTTCGATAGCATTTATTGCCTTCCTAATACTCCCTGAAAGAAACCTCATAAATGACACACTTTTCTGACTACAGTCAAAGAAGAAAAGAATCCCTAAATTAATATGGATACAATATGGAAACCATTCTTTGTTTTCAATGGTTCAGTGATAATACCATTTTATCCACCCTGCATTTTAAATCTTTTCAAAATGTTCTTACCTATTTTCTCCCTAGGGCATTACAACAGATGGCTCAATGAAAACAAACAGAGCCCAGGGTGATGAACTTTAAAAAGTAGGCAACATACCATTACTAGAACTGGACCCAGATTTTGTGATAAAAATTATTACACTGAAGTTAGGTTCTGGCCACTGAAACAAGCTATAAATTATAAAGCAGCCTTAATATCTGATGTACAAAATATCCTCTGATTCCCAGGAAGACAAGATTCTTGACTGCATTTGAATTACTGTGATCTGTTTTCATAATAAAAAAAAAAAACTTATCCGAAACCATTTTTGCTATTGATCTATTCTATAGCCAAGAGATTATAGCTACTTCATGAGCATCTGAGCCAAGTTTAAACCTGTGCTGGAAAAGATGCTTCACAAATGCTGTAAAGAAGAGTTTTATAGTAGGGTAGCCACTACGAAGTAGATCAAGATAAAAACGCGATTCAGTTTTTGATGTTCTGCACTAAAAGGTAATGCATGAAAGAAAACAAAGTCTGCTTTGTGGAGAGTAGTAGGAAGTAAGAAGCAGCAGGCTACCTCCATCCTGGAGTGACTGAGAAATGAGAAATGAAAGAAGGAGCACTACTTGCGGAGGCCGGGTGTGCTTTTATGCCAGAAGAAACCAATGAAATTAACTGACGCAAATGTGCCAAATATTCCATGAAATAAGACAGGCCAGGAAACACAACCCAGGGAAGTCTTTGCTCAGCTTCTTTAAGTCTTCTCTGAACAGATACCTTGGGTTATAGCATGCCTCATTCAGACTAAGAAGTTCCATCCAGACAGCACAACTATTTACTGTCTACCCTAAAATTTCAGTGCTGAGTCTCCTGGTTCCTTTCACCTGTTCAGTTCTCATTAGAGATCCATCTTCATTTTTAGAATTCAAGCAGAGGAAGGGTTAGCTGGGCAGCGGTAAGGAGAAGGAAGAGCATGGCAAGGAGTAGTGGTGTGGTGGGAAGCCATGGAGGTCTGCAGGCTCTGCAGAAAATAAAGGCAGTAAGAAAGGGTATCCATCACAAAGCCAAAAAATGGGAATATTTCTGGAGTTTTAATAATCTTCAGTCTTTTAAACCGAACATGAAACTCCCCTCCCCTCTCCTCCCAAACTGAAAACTCACTTTTCTTCAAGGAAAACCTGCTGAAGAATCAACTACCAGCTACAGTGGAGTCTGTGACCTATCCCATCATATATGCCAAGGGCTCACTTGGATGCTGGCATTTCTTATCTTGATTCTTTACTTAAATGCCCTTTTTAACGTGCTCATTAGTGAAATTTTCTAATTAAAAAAATGCAATAGCTGAAAAGATGTCCTTTCCTACACAAGTCACATGGAACCAACCCGAGCACCTACACAGTTCATTACCTGAACTGGCAATTTCACATCCCAGAGCAGTTCTCTACCACTTCTGATAACTGAAAAACTTGTAACAGAAGTAAGCTGTTATCTTTTTTACACACCTGTCACAAAAGGCAGAACATAATTCGTTCTACAGAAATAAAGGGGTTTTTCCTGCCAAGAAAACCTCAGGGATGCAGAGGCTTAGAATAATTTGGTCATTTTTAAGAACTGCAGGGGATAGTGTTATTGCAAGATAATCTGAGTGCCCCCTCTTTCCAGACACTTCCTGACTCCTCCTTTTTTCACCCTTCAATGTTGCAGTCAGTCACGGTCCCCAGCACAGTCAGTGTGTCATTTGGTTTCATACCCTCTTCTGTCTTACTTTTCTTAAGCCATGCTTTCTCACATCTCCATTTAAATCACCCTCTTTTTCATCTCAGTCCTCTCTCTATTCAGCAAGGTCAGGGTCCTACAGATACCAATGCAGTCCCACACTAAGTTATGATGTGATCCACAAAAACGATCTGCATTTAATTACATTACCCCTCCCCTCCCCATCCACTTCACACATTATTTTTGTAGCATTTCCAGTGCTCTTGTGTTACTTTTCTGCAGTTTTTGATTTGTGACAGCTTCTAAAGCACCATCTTTTCTAAATGATCTGGTTACACCGTGAACAACAATACCTGTGGGTCAAACCAGATATTGTAACAATACTTTCTATCTCCATCTATTCCCTTACATGACCAAATCCAGATTTCTTCCCCAGACTTCTAGCTGCAAAGAGCTGGCTATCTATGTGATAAATCATCATATACACATCTCATCTACAGTGAAGAGTACAGTCAGACCACTGCTGCCAGCGTCACAGGCCAGCCACACATCACATGGCAGGAGCAAGCCATTTGCTCTTTTGATGCTGACAATAATAGTAATAATACTGTTATTAATAATATCATTAATTCATTGTAAAGAACTGATTAAAAACGGTAAGCACATTTATAAATTCCAGTCACAATCTGCATTTAATTTTTACCTGAGATTGTGCCACAGCAATCTTCCAGGGCTTGTGGTCAGACATCAAGTGTTCTGTCTCAATAACTGCAGGAAACTAACTTATTTCTTGCATATCACTCTTCGAAACCTCTTCAGAGCAGGTCACATCGCACCCAGTGACTTTCTCTCAGGCAATTCAACCTTTAAAATTCAAACCTCGGCTTGTACTCTGTTCTAAGACTACAGCACAAAACATGAGGTAAACTGTACTGCTGTTCGGCATTGCTCACAGCTACCTGCGCTACCTGCCCTGGGTAGCTCTGAACAGGGATGGAGGTCAGAAATGACTCACGAGGATGCCCACAAGAGCCATTTTAAAAGGGTACCCACCCTAGCTACTGCTAGTGAGACTGAAAATGCACACAGCCATACGAACGTGGGTGCTCCGTCGCTGGCAATGGCAGGCTGCAGGGGTGGCTGCTGTGGGGAGCAGCGGGGGCTGCCCCGTGCCAGACACAGCCGGTTCCGGCCAGATCCGCCTGATCCACTAAGGGGCATGGCTGAGCCCCGCAGCCATGGCGATGGCACCTCAGAGCGGTAAGGTAAAACAGCCCGGCACTGAAGTGAGGGGAAGATGTGTGAGGAACAGCCCTGCAGACACCAAGAACAGAGCAGGAGGAGCTCAGGGTGCCCGAGGAGCCCATAGAGGACCCAGTCTGGAGCAGGTTTACCTGAAGCCCACACTGGAGCAGTCCATGAAGGACTGCAGCCGGTGGGGAGGACTCGTGCTGGAGCAAGGAAAACTGTGAGAGATCAAGTGTATGGACTGACCATAACCTGCCATCTGTGTCCCTGTCCTGGGAGTGGGAAGGAGGTGGAGGAGTTGGGAGGTAAGGACTGAAATTGAGTCTCAGATGAGGGGGAATAGGGAGCAAGGCGTTCTAGTGTTTGCCATTCTTTCTCACCATCTAAATCTATTTTAATTGGCAATAAAATTAAACCGATTTTCCTCAATCTGAGTCTGTTTTGCCTGCTTTACCAGTGATCAACCTGTCCTTATCTCCACCCATGAGCTCTTCCGTTTTATGTTGCCTGCCCTATGGAAAATGGGGAGCAAAAACATGGCTGGGGAGCGAGTCTCTGGCAGCCAGCTAAGGTCAACCCACCACACCACCTTCACTGGGCACCTCCACCTCAACTGCAGAAATACAACCCCACTGAAAGCAAACACAGATGTATCTTATTTCTGTCCCACCACCACCACCGGCTTTGTGAGCCAGAGGATCATCACTAAACACCCCATGTAGACTGCACTGATTCTGCAGAGATTTGCTTGGGAAAAGGTAAAACCCATGGGCTGAGATAAGAACAATTTAATAACTGAAACAAAGTAAAATATTATAGTAATTGTAACAGTAATAATAATTGTAATGAAAAGGAAAATGGCAGAGAGGAATGACAAGTGATGCACAATACAACTGTTACCACCCACTGACCAATGCCCATTCCAATTCCAAACAGCAATAAGCTCCTCCCAGCCAATCACTCCATTTATATACTGAGCATGAACGTGCTATGTTATGGAATATCCCTTTGGATAGCTCGGGTCAGCTCCCCTGTCTCTACTCCCTCACAGCTACTTGTGCCCCTCCTCACTTGGGGAGCATGGGAGACTGAAAAGTCCTTGACTTAGGGTAAGCACTACTGGGCACAACCAAAAATCAATGTTTTATCAACATTTTTCTCATACTAAATAAACAACACTGTACCAGCTAATAGGAACAAAATTAACTCTATCTCAGCTGAAACAAGGGCAACATTGCAAGTGTAACATCTAAATTCATTACTATTCAGTCAATAGAGAGGAACCTAAGGGACTCAGCTATACCTAAGTTTACATTTCATGCACAAAATAGTCATTAAAAATAATGACACGTCAATATTTCTTGTGATTTAAAATTTAAAGCATTATTGATGCATTTCTATTTTAAGATGAAGTTTCTCAGCCACTGGAGTTATGAAAAAAAATTATCCCCTATGATACAATTTGGTGCCACTGTTTGCTCAGGATCTCTTTGTGCAGGCACAGAAACCACATTTTAAAATAGATGTTGACTTCCCTGTTCATACCGATATGCATTTACTGTGTAGCCTAATGACAGTATCAAGAATGTGAAACCTGACCATTTACCACTAATAACCATATTCTTATTCAGGTTGTGTGATGTGCTTCAATGTCAACAGTTTTTTTCCCCTCGGACAAAAATAAAGCACTTATGGGTATATAAAAAGGTAAGCTCTATGAAAATGCTAACAGACCGAAGTATCTCATTACTGCCATTCCCATAGGTAATGATGCAGATACAACTTGCCCTAATGAAGAACTTTTGGTACGTACAATGCTGATGCCCCCAATATCTAGCATTTAGGTACAGAGCAGCTAAAGCTTCTTTGTAGCAGGTATTCTCTATGCAGGATTAAGAAAGAATTAAGCTATTCAAAAAGGCATTCCTTTCTAACTCCTGGACAGCTAAGGAGATATTAAGCAAGCCCAGGGGTTAGTCATCCTGAAATCCTGCCCTCACCTACAGCCTAAACACAGAGATAGGGCTTCAGGAGAGATACAACTGCACCCTTAGTGGCCAAAGCACAAATGAAGCCACTTTTTGAATGCAACCTGAAAAAACAAAATGCAATCACCACTTCACTAATTCCTCACAAGGAAAAATGTTTGTCCAGGCACTAGAAGACTGAAACTCAATGACTTTCTCAACCTGAAAGAGGTTAAAGCAGCATCTCTAAGCCTCCCATGATAATATTTACTGTCAGGTAAAACACAAAGTCAAAAGAGCTACCTACAATCCTCTCAATGAAGCTATGACATGCTGCTGGAAAGAATAGAAGATGTGTGAAAAGAAGAAACCTGAGAATCTGGTCCCTGTTCCCAAGACTTTTTCTCTAGTTTGAGAATAAAGCAAATCTCCTCTTTCCTCCTGCTGCCACAATTTCATACCGAACAACCACAAGTGCACAGTGGTGCTTGCACACATTCAACTTACTCCAAAGGTATCGCACCCATTAGGACTTGTCAAGTATCCCTTATATAGCATATAGCTTCAGATTCCTGATTGGATTTAAGTAGCATTTTATATGTTGAGCTGATCAGATGAAAGCAATTACAGATGTAAAAATGTGTGGATGTTTTGAAAACGCTAACTGCTCATCAACTGAGACTGACTTGGAGTTCATTGACAACTGATGAGATGCTTTCAGGATCCAAAGCTTCAATTAAGAAACTTCCATTTTGTCAGAGGGCACAACTAGATCTTAAGCTAAATCCATGCATGTCACATAAAGAAACACAGGAGCAGATTCACTTAATCCTTGATGGCCATATAACTCCAAGAATAGAAGCCATCAACAACAGAGAGTACTCAACTTCCAGTGTAACCTCCCAACACTTCCATGTCTTTTTGTGATACATGCTCAGAAAGCTATTGCAGTAATTCCCATATTCGTCTTCATCCTGCTGCAGGGAAATATGCATCCTCTGTGACAGTGTATCTCATTAGGAGATGCATTCTGTACGTTGGAGACATTCTCCAGTGAGTTAGATGACATATTCTAAACACAACAACAGAGCAAGGCTTAGATCGAAGAGTAGTAACTCCTTCTTAGGCTATAATGAGGCTTAAAAGATTTATTTGATGTGCAATAGGCTCTTCTTCAAAGCCCACTGGAAAAATGGATGATTTCCTAAGAACGGAAGTACTTTGGCTTTGGCTGCGTTTTTGTTGCATTCTTTGCACATACTAAAGTATGATGTGTGGCTAGCAAAACAAAGATAAACCAAAATCAGCCATATATACTCTCCTGTAATTTCATCTCAAATGTGTTGAAAATATGTACTGCTTACTTCATCATAAACATGCCATTTGCCTTGGACATGACAATATCTGTCATACTTAATAGCCAACAGAGCTATCAATTAAACAGAAATTTTTTTCTTCCTATTACTTAACAAAGTTTTTCTTACATTAAAATATTAACATGAAAAATACATCTGCTGCTATGAAAATACCCTAGGGCTTCATGAACTAAGATAACACTTGAGCACACTCAATAAAGGGTCTAAAATCAACCAGTCACTATGACACGTCAATCACCTGGAAAAGAAACTTTGCTTTTAACCTATCTTCCTACACTTCATTTAGCTGTATTCTGAAAATAATTTCTATTCCCTGATGTGGATTTCCCTTGCCTGTCCAACATCTCAAATCTACATAACTTAATCTATACACTAATGGACTCCTAATTTTCTGGGGTAGTCAACCACAAAAAACAATAACATAGATCATTCAAATTAGTGGAAAACCTAAACAAAGACATTACAATTAATTCTGCACAAGCAATAGCTCTACCACAAACCTATGAAAAAATAGTTATAGCATTGTTTTTCCAAGCAGGGTATAATTTAAATAGCTAATTATTCCACCAGCTTATTTTATGACTGTTACATCTTTAACGTTTTAAAGAAACAAGTCTCTAAATCTGCCTAAATTCCAATTTTGGGGGGATTCTCTTACCTAGGTTATTCAACCTGTTAGTGGCTTTGCCTCATTCCTGTTCAGTGCCTCTGAAGTTAATTCCCAGGGGTGCCATATTCATCCTCTGAGACAGAAGTTCATTACTATATTCCATGCTGCTATAGGTTTGGGATAGGGAGACTTCATCTAGGCACAATAAATACCAAGCTTTACCAAGAAAACTGAAGTACTGCATTACAGCATTTCAGTCCAACCTTTGCTCAGTTGCCATACTGAATTGCTAAGAGTGACTCCCGTAAACTGCTGTCATTGGCTTCTCTGTTAATAGCAAGCTGCAATTTGTCAGTAGACAATTAGCCAAGGAAAAAATGTCTGTCTCGTCTCAGGCACCCTCAACTCAACTGCACAAACAGAAATAACTCAATTAATAGGAGACTTGTCCATGAGATCACCCTACAACAGGAATGGCATCAGTAAGACTTCAATGGCAGGGCATGAAAGAACAGTTATATCGCATGAATAAAACTGCTGCCATATCTAAGGCTTAAAGGCAAGAGGGTAGCTTAAAGCCACTGCTAAATCACAGAAGAAAGAATGAACCAGAAGAGTAGCTATACATACAGAATGTAATTTTACCTGAAACAGAAAATACATTTTTGATTAATTTTAACACTGTTCTATGCAACAGTGCAATACAAAAATGTCAGGAGTCTTCCATTTAGCAGGTAAAATCCTAGGACCTGAAGCACTTCCACTTTAGTTTAATAGCGTTTTTTTTACACAAATGTATTGATTCATTATCCCTGGCTGCTCTGTAACATTCACACTGGCTGAAAATACTGCACTATCTACCTCTGGTAATCAAGGTTCTTTTTGATAAACAATTCTAGGTAACTCATGAAATGGTAAGCCCAGCAAAAGAATGAAGTGTTTTCTTTTTTATTGCATTGCTTTGAGGCTGCCATGGTCTAGAAAGCACCATTAAAGCATGCATATGACTTAGCACGGAAGAATCTGAATAGCATTGTTTTCATTCCTCCAAGCTCAATGCATGTCCTAGCTATTTACAGAGGTAGACAACATTCTTCACCAAGCACAGCATCAATTCCATCAATACACGACTTCCAATACAAACAGACTGCTCCACTGAAGTTTGTATTTGTAAGATAAAGTATGTTTCCTCTAAAGAACTGCCAAAGAGTCTTTTATTTTCCTAAGGGCATATTTTATACAGTCATTAAAATATATGTGTGTGTGTGTGTGTGTGTGTGTGTGGTACCCTCCAACTCTTTTGTATAGCACCCCTATTTCTTATCTAATGTTTTAATCAGTTTCTCAAATGATTACTAGTATTACCAAAACACATCCATTTAAAAGCATAACTAACAAAACCAGGGAACAAAATCCCTAAATATAAACCCAATATTGCAGTTTTTTAAATAAAACAATTTGGTACAAAATGATGATGTTAAAGGCAAATAATACTTTTCTCTGGGTAGTCTGATAGTCCAAGAATCCCCTGTAAATACATTGTTTCTTATGCACAGGATATTTTTAATTATGATAATTCCTGCAGCAAAGTGAAATGACTAAACTAGAGAAAATAACCACTACTTCCAGATGATCCATCATGAGGAAAAGAGCGTACACAAAATATCTGGCTACATGCGGAACTATAAATAATGCATGTTTCCAGTTATTTCAATATCTGAGGTGAGGAAAATTTACCCTCAATAAAACAACACTTTCAGAATTGTGCTCCAAATCCATACACTGAAAAATTAAGTCTTTATATTTCGTAAGTGTTCCACACTCACTGTCAATGTCACCGTGCTTTGCAATCTGGCCAAGAAAACAGCAAGAAGTAAACTGTGAAAAGTGGTTCTGAGAAATCACTTTGTGACCTGCTATTAAAGACTGTCTGTTGATTCCCACTGATTGGCAGCTCTTCAGGTGGACAAAAGGTTTGACTGTTCTCTAGATGTGACCCATCTGAACTTTGACTCAGCAAGATTGTGCAGCTGATACAACTGGCCTGGAGCATCACCGCAGAAAAATCGATACCCATGACCCCCTGTTGAATTTAACAGGGCTCAGGCAAGATAAAGAGAGTTCTTATTTCCCTCTCTCTGGTGGCAAGCCTCATTTGAGAGGTCTCACATCTTGAGAACAGATCCGAGTTCCCTCACACTTAATGTACAATTGTGTCTATATTTCTATGTGGAAAACGACTTTTCCCTCTAATTCCTTTACATTTCAAAGAGAAATAAGATTGGAAAGTCAAGAAACCTCTCAGCCAAAACCAGCATTTAAAATTCACTGGAGTATTTTTTCATTCTTAGCAAGCAATGTGAACTCAAAAACCAAAAACCCCACCAAAAGAACAACAAAAAACTCCCACAAAACTATTTAGTTTATGTCAGAGAAACAGAAATAAAGAAAACCTAGAAAATACTGTATTTAATTTAGAAAATGTCACCACAAAAAAAAAATATCAATTTCTGGATAAGGAAATCTGTCAAAAGGCATCTTTTTGAAAGCTAATAATTTAAAATCTGTGACCAGCAAGCCATAGTTTGGTTTTTTCCCATTAGAATTCAGAGGTTTTGTCAACTTTATGAGTAATAAAAATATATTCCTTCTATTTCGTGAGGTCTGTACCTGTTGTCTGACATGAAGAACCAAGTAAAACGTAGGGATTTTTGCACTGACTAGTCTCTTGTCCCGATATGATAAATTTGCTGGTCCCAGCTGCATTCATGGCAGTGGGACAAGCAGAAATACCACCATCACAGTCAGAATTAACAAGCAAGTTGACTCAGAGTCTCTCAGGAGGGATGCCAGAAAGTGAATGAGCCTTGCAGTTAAGCAACAGTTTTCTTCAGGAAAGATTTTGTGGTTAAATGGACCTAGTCTGGTGGAGTTTAACAGTAAAGCTGATGCCACTGTCGACTGCCCCTGTGTGTGTGTGTTTCAGCAGATACGCCCTAGACTCTATAATTACAGACATACAATTTTCCACAAAAAATTACTTTTAGAAGCACATAATTGAGCTAACACGGTTACAACACTAATTTCCAGGTTCTTAAGTCTACATTAAGTCACAGATTTGGTCTTAATAAAGTATATTCTTGCAGGATTCCACAAAGCATATCATTTCCAAACAGCACTGGGAAAAAGAAAGAATGGGCCGAAATGTAAAATACAAGTGTCTCTTGTTCCCTTCAGAGTCCTTTCACTTATCTCCTTTGTTAAAGTTCTTTCAGGGCCTGTTAATTAATTGCTGTGATTGAGGTCAAGTTTGAAGATGATACGGGGTTAATTTTAGACTCTCTTGAGTGCAGGCTGAGAAACTCATTACTGTTACTGATGCTTGAGTGTCAAGTTAGGTAGACCTATAATATCTCAGCCTCTCAACGATACTGACCTTTCTGTAAAGAAGCACTGCCTTGGTCTGTGTCAGAGAGGTCTGCTCCTGGTACTTCTTTAATTCATTTGATTCTGTTGCCAGATTATAAATTACAAGTGAGAGCTCAGGGTTTCTAATTAGTCTGATGTTCTCCAAGGAAGGTGGTGAATGTAATGCAGGAACACGTGTAACTAAGGACCACCCAAAAGTGCTTTTAGCAGCAAACCAATTAAAAAGAAAATGAAATGAGAAAAATTGCTTTGTGCTTACTCTGTGCTCGCTCCCAACTGCCTAAGAAGGAATTACATGATTATTCTGATCGCTGGCCAGCAAGAATCTTACTGACTGTAAGTTTATACTTGGTAAGTTTATTGTAAGGAAAGTTCATGCTTTACTTATAATCTGTATTCATATTATAAGCATTTCAGAGCAGGTCTGAGATCATCACAACACATTAGCCTACACCCACGGTTTAAAAAGCAACAAACAGGAGGAGCAACCACTTCTGTTATCTTCCATACCAGAGTTAGAAAGCATAGTGGAACTACACACGGCACTGACAGTGACTAAAGCTTTTTGATTCCCTAGAAAACCATAGCCCTTCTTTAAGCTTTATTTATTAAAATAAACNTACCAGAGTTAGAAAGCATAGTGGAACTACACACGGCACTGACAGTGACTAAAGCTTTTTGATTCCCTAGAAAACCATAGCCCTTCTTTAAGCTTTATTTATTAAAATAAACATGGGGGCCTATAGGGATGCTGGGGAGGGACTCTTCATTAGGGACTGTAGTGACAGGACAAGGGGTAACGGGTTCAAACTGAAACAGGGGAGGTTCAGATTGGATATAAGGCAGAAATTCTTTCCTGTGAGGGTGGTGAGGCACTGGAATGGGTTGCCCAGGGAGGTTGTAAGTGCTCCATCCCTGACAGTGTTCAAGGCCAGGCTGGATGAAGCCTTAGGTGGCACAGTTGAGTGTGAGGTGTCCCTGTTTATGGCAGGGGGGTTGGAACTGGATGATCTTAAGGTCCTTTCCAACCCTAACTATTCTATGATTCTATGATTCCCTCTCGCGAAAACAGAGGAATGAGTTGGCTTACACAGAGGGAGGCAAGACTGAAGTACCCAAGAAATGGAAACCACACACAGCCAGTAGTTGTATCACTACCTGCAGTAGAACAGCATGTGAATATGGTTTGCACTGATGTGTCTGAACTGCCTTTAAACTAGATGGTCTGGTTAGCAACAACAGCCTGCAACTGCTGAGCTCAGCAGAAACTCCCCAAATGTGGGAAAATATGAAGTTGCCTTCAGCTAAGATCTGCAGCACCACAATTACACCACTGTGTAATCACAGAATCATAGAATGGCCAGGGTTAGACAGGACCTTTAAATCAGTCAGCTCCAACCCCACTGCCAGAACAGAGATCCCTCAACACTAGATCATGCCACCCAAGGTTCTGTCCAACCTGGCCTGTGAACACTGCTAGAGCATTTACCACTTCTCTGGCCAGCAGTGTCTCAACCAATGCAAAAGGACTCTACCACGGGACTTTGTGTATCTTTATATAAGGGGCAAGAATACCGAAAGCTGTAGAACAGGGAAACCCTAAACTAATTTTAAAAATGGAATTAGCCAGTTAAATCATTAGATCTTTAAAGCACTGTTTTGGTCTGGGTTAAAAGTGCTGAAAAAAAAACACAGACTCTTGTCTGAAAACTTATGTGGCTGTACCGAGGGAGGTATACAGCCCGTCAAAAGCCAATTCTAAAAGAATATAAATGGTGACAATGTAGACCAGTGTTAACACTCTGTTCATGACAGATACTTCAACATAGTGCCTTTGTGGGTCAAGCCTTCTGTGCAAAGAAGCTGGCTCTTTTGATATGAATTTTCTGTGAGCAATCAAGGCACTGAAAGGGACTGAAGTGCTTCCATCCCTAAAACTGGCAGTGACATTCTCTCTTTACCCTGGATTTTGATCCCCCCTGCTTTTTACCGGAATTCAAGGTTACACATGCAGCTCCACTGTGTTTTCCCAGAAAGTCATCTGAAACACAACTTAAATCCCATAGGATTCTTGTGGGCAGGCTCAGCAAAATACCAAAAGAGATGTGCTCAACATGGAATATGTTTCATTCTCGACAAAAAGACTTCTGACAATAGCAGCATAACTAAGTTAAGAAAATCCCTGACTACTCGGTTAAATGAGTCCAATTTCCTCAACAAATATAGGCTTCAGCTACAAACAACACAATAATGTCTTTGAGATTCACAGCTTCCTTTGCTAAGAATGGTATGGAAAACAATATAACTCCTGAAATACTTGCTTGAAAGCTATTGTAAGAAAACATAAATTTTCACATACATAATGTACACACTCAACTTCATAACATAACCAACAAAAGCATCAGTTAAAAAGTTTAGCCCAAATAGGAATATCTTATCTTTGTTCAGCTTACAGTACACCTTGATGACTAGGATTCTTTTGAGTATTTTCATCAGCTATGAATAAGGAACTCAAATGTTTCTAAAACATCAAAGTAAAATGGAATTATATTTAAGAGCCTTACTATTTTTCATGTTCTTTTCCTTTAAAATTTAATCTACTCAGACACTATGTATTAGAGGACCTCTCAAATATTCCTTTTACAATGTGCATGTATTAAAGGCAAAATATAAATAGATAACTTCTGGAGAGGGAAAGAAGGAATGCAGGCTATCCTCATCCTAAAACAGAGCTTCAGCATCACTAACAATTTTATTTCACTACATAAATAAATAGGATCCTAAATGCCTATGGCACTTCCTGGAGAAAGACAGATACATGAAACAGCCCCCCCCCCCCACTACATAGGATTTCTTTGTAAAGAGATGAATTTGCTTGTTGTGCAGGACAACAGAAGCTTATGTTACATTTGGGGTTAGGTTTTTTTGGTTGGTTGGTTGGTTTTTCAACAGATTGCCTTAAAATTCTCTTCAAACATGTCTTTGTATTTAAAATCGATGCAATTTTTCCTCAGTATTTGTCTGCCTTAATGAGGACTCGCATCAGAGAGGACCCAAACAGAACTCCCTTAGCAAGAGGCAAATCCACCGCATACCTCCGGGTACCAGTTTAGCTCCTTTTACAATGCAGTGCTGGAAAAAAGATAATCAAATACTACTGATAGTAAAAGGAGTAAACTGACATTGAACTTCATTCTGGCAGTCCAACTCACACTAGCAACACATCCACAGGATAACCAGACTCCTTTTTAAAGAGCAGGTTCTTAGCTAACCAGATATAGGGAAATTATTTATGATCAATATGGCAGTGGTTATCCACTCCATTAAAGTTTCATTATTTTGTTTGTCATACAGTACCTACGCACTCTGCAGTGGAGACAGAAAGAGGTATTTGGCAGTAGAAAATCAAAACAAAGAAAGAAGATGCAATACATATAAATCAGAATGATGTAAAGTCCCCCTGCCCCAACAATGCGCTGTTTACCTCCCCGGCAAGTGAATCTGAAGCAAGCTGTCAAACGGGGATAAAAAAAACCAAGGCAAACATATTCACTAACATAGTCTCAACTGAATTTACAGACAAACCTCCACATCAGTGCATCATCATTCCTCAACTTCTCCGTTTACAAACGCCACACAGGGAACAGGGCCTCACTGTTGCAGGCGTGACAAAGAACTTAATAGCTTTACGGCTATTGTGTGGCAAACAGACAGTATTTCTTTCAGAGTTAATTCACTAGGACATTGCTCCCCTACTCCCAGCACTGCTTTTCTTCTCTGCCCACTCAACACCTACTCTGCTGGCTGGTTTTGCATTTGTAATATGGTTAGGAGCAGCTGTGTGGGTTTTGAAGTCAGTTCCTTGATCGCCTTATTAACTACATGTTGCTTCAGTTCATCAGGCAGTTCTGAAGCGTGCACTGATAAGCACCAAATGTACTCCAGCTCCAGAAAGGAATGTAAGGCTCTGAACAAACTCCTCATCTCTGGAGACCTTAAACAGCTCTGGTGGGGGATGTCTGACCCAGGGAACCAGACAAAACTTACTGTAAGGTAAAATCCCTGAATTGCATATGGAGGAGTTTTAGGGGTCTTAGCACAAACCACCTAAATTTACTGACCTTAACTGTTAACATGGACACAACCACTATGGTGTGGGATTCCTACCAGAAACCTTTAAAGACATCAAAGTACACTTCCTCTTCATATTCTCACCAGAGTAACAGGGATACATTTCATATTAAACAGAAATAGATGAAGTATCATTTGGTTTTACTACCCTGCAACATTAAGGTACACATATAGACAAGGTCTTGTCATTGCATGTTTAGGGCCTCATTACCCAACCTCTATGCATAAAAGCGATCCTTATCTCTGTATCAGGGAGGTTAAACAGATGATTTGTCTGAATGAGGATCACTTACATGAGCTGAAATACTTGATCTTATTAGAACTTATTATAACCATTCATGAAGATTACCTTTTTATTTAATTGCTTTTAAAAAGTTAATTAGCTCCAGTATACTAAGTCACCAGAGAATGAAAAATACTCCTACAAGCCATTTTACAGTCAGAAGACTTAATCTGGATCCCATTGGTTTCCATTTCAAAAGTGATTATTCTGCAGCTTTACTGCCAATTGCTACTCTGAAACAACGAAGCTGAACATTTGCACTTCTTTTGAAGTGCAGTTAGGGAAACAGAAATGGAGAGAGACTTCACAGCTGCTCAGCTCTTACTTTTGCTCACCATTCTGAGGGCAGCTACAAGTAAAAGAGAGAGACTGGATGTTGTAAAGCGCTGAGGGATGGGAGCAATGGAACAGGAAGCGCAATCCTCAAAACCTATTGAAACCCAGAGCTGTAATCATGACTGTACAGCAGCTACCCTTGAAAGGCAGGACAGCAACACCAGTTCTGGCTCTGATTAGTAGCTTGGCCTTCAGCCCTGCCACCATCATGTCACCTGGCTCAGTGCTCACCTAGTGCTGCATCAACAGGCAGTTTTCAGTTACCAAGCAGAGATGCACTTGCTATCTCAAGAAAGCCTTAGACTGTGCTATTTATTATGGAAGTACTTCCTATGACAGTGTTACCGGTTGCACCTTTGCACCTCCAGATATCCTTTAGCTCCAGCCAAGCCTCCTCTATTCAAACAGGACGGGACTCAAACTCGTCCATGTGAGTCTTCTTCCCATCTCTAATAACCAGGCAGAGCAAGGCAGCGGTCATCTATCCCCTCCTTCCTGACAAAGATTTATACGCCTCTTCCTGACTATTAGATGCTGTATTCCATAGATGTATACTGAATTTCAGCACATACATAGAACTGCCTCTTCAGGATTCAGATGGAAGATCACACCTTAAAAAAGCCCAGCAGTTTTACAGAATACAAAATTGGATCCTGTACATTGACCAATTCACTATTATGAACTGTTTCCAAAAGAAACCATGTGCATCTGGACTCTAATTCTGCAGCTGATTCACAACACTCCTCTGCTTTCAGCATCGCCTGCCATCTCAGAAACATTCCCATGCTGAACAAGCAATAAGATGACAGTCCAAAGTACGGTTTTGACCTTTTCTTCATTTTCAGCTTCAATGTCATCATCTACAATAGTAACATGAGTCACCTTACTTATTTCAGGTAGCTGACTGTGGGCACTATTGATTTTTCTTGTAACAGGAGCTCATTCCCAGTCAGTATCTTTACCTGTGATACCTTCCCTGCTGCTGAGATTGAACTGATGCTGCTGCCAAAATGATTCATCTAGTTCTCAACCTGCTCTCTGCCACAGGGGTTGTTGAAAGAGGCTACAAACCAGAAACACTGCCATGCCACGGCCATGTCTGCCTGAGAGCAACTGCTGCCCTAAAGAAATTAGAAACGTGAAGTTGGGAGGATCTGACTCTTACACAGCACAACAAGAAAAGAGAGAGTCTTTCATAACACATTACCTGCTCCTGTTAAGGATCCTTTGGCACTTCACACATGAATGATTTTATATTGTTTGTGAACTACTTCGTAAACTGCCTTAAACATATTATGATTAGTAACGCATCTACACAAGGATTTTATATTTTTAGAGAAGACAGCATTAAACCAGAGAAACCACTTCAAATTGAAAAGTCTGTATCTCAACTGTAAAAGCCTATAAGCCTATTCCTACAGATCTGTAATTTGGTAGTAACTCCAGAAGGCTGTGCTCCAACATAATTAAGACATAACCGGGGATGTGAAACACTGAGAATTGCAACAAAAATAGCAGAGGTTTAAGGGTAAGAACAGCAAAAATACACCCTGGCCCCAATCCAGTCATGCAGAGGTACAGCATGTGAACACTCCTGCCATATGAGACTTTCTTTCAACAGTCAATGATCACGGTCTATAGAAGAATATACCTCCTTGGCACAAATTGCCCAGAGAGGCTGTGGAGTCTCCATTCTTGGGGATGCTTAGAAGAGGTGTGTGGACATGGTCCTGGGCAATCAGCTCTAGGTTTCCCTACTTGAGCAGGCAGCATGCACCTTCCAACCTCAGCTGTTCCATGGAGTATGTTAAAAGGTATAGACCTTAGTTTTGACATATGCAGATTAACTACTATTATTTGGTCACAAATGACATCCATTTGCCTTAGAATTTCCAGTCTTCTTGGTAAACTTTATTTCATTGAAATTTTTAAGTGGAAATTCAAGAAAAGAAAACCTCCTCACCATGGGAACTAAGAATATTTCCTGCGTTCCGAACTAAAAACACATAGAGGGTGGTGGTAAAAACTGGATGTACAAGAAAAACAGAATTTTAGCACATTTGTTAACAGCTGTTCAACTGTAATAATTTGCCTTCAGTAGAGCACAATTATTCTATTACCTCTTACCAAAGATAATGGTCTATGATCATGGTTGCCCTACAATGATAATAGTTTGCCATCAGTTGAGAAGCAAAGGCTACAGAAAGCAGGTTTAACACTGCATTAAAGAAAGAACTTAAATGAAAAAGAATTAAGCTCAGCTGTACTAGAAAATATAGGCAATTCTGAGCACTATTTTCTGTCAGTACAGCACAGTTTCTCATTCTGATTTTCGATCCTGCAGTAAAACTAACAACCAGTTTCAAGAGTGCTGCAGAATGGCTACCATGGTATGTTTTTATACACAGCTAACTGACAAGGCTTTCCAAAAGGAAAGGGCTCATAATTGGAACAGTGAGAAAAGCATTTCCCTAAAACTGTGATACAGGGGGAGATACAGGGAATGTGATCATTAATCAGCAGTATTTCTAAATAACACATATATTCTTTTGAATCATTTAACTATGCTGCTTTGGTAAATGCATTAGAAGTCCAGAATATCCTCTCTGATGTCACTGTAAACCAGGGAGGTAGAAAAAGATGTTTTTAATGCTGCTATACTAAATGCTGTTGCGCTGTATACTTCTCCTTGGAATTGGTAAACTTTGGTCATCTTCCCTCTGCTACATTCTTTCTAGGGTACAAAGGATTCACTGATGGATGACAAAACCGATTAGAGGCATGAGAAGACTTTGCCCGTTAGAAATGAGCACGCTAAGATTGAGATGTTTATAGATGAGACAAATAAGAGAGGACACGCTAGAACTTTACAGAGTAATGAATCTTATAAAAGACAAATGGAGTGGAGATGCTCCTATTTGTCATGTCTCATAATAGAGGAAGAATGGTTACTTCTATGGCACTGAAATGCAACAAATTGAACAGGTAAAGGATCACTTTTTTTTCCTCCCTTAAACAACAGGTAGGAGTAAGGAGATGAAATTTTATTCCATTAAGGAACCTGTAATGTCAGTTTTGAAGCTGAAAATGAAAAACATGAACCTTCTGAAATAATAGCTCAGAAAAAAAGAAAATCTGGCTTCTGTTCCCATTTAGAAAAGAGAAAATAGAATTTCAAAATGGAACTTTTTTTCCAAGTAAAACTTTAAATGTTTCACTCAGAAGAAATGGAAGTATTTTCATGAAAGAACCTCTTACTTGGGTTTTTCTACTAAACAAAACTTAAACTGTTACATCTTTAACTATAAAATAGCTGATGGAACTGAGTTCTAGGCAAAGTAGTTGCCCACTATTTTTTCTTCTACCTATGACAAAGCTATTTCCTCTATGTACTATTACAACCAAAACAAGAAATTTAATTAAGAGTGAAGGGATTTTTTGGACTGGTTATAAAAACAGTGGCTCTCTGTAAGAAAATAGCAAGGCTTCTTAAATCTGTCTTAGCTGTGTCTGGTAATCAGATTAATTAGAATACTAAACTAATACTGCTAGCTGTTATTTTAGTTTATGCATACCTGAGTTCACAGCTCCTGTGTGTTGTGCTGTGTTACCATCCTTCCCCCTCCCTCCCGCCCAAGAATGAGAATCCATTTGATAGTCAGGAAAAAGGCATAGGACACAGTGCTACCTTGTAGTACTGCAAACTCCTACCTGGTAAGAAGAAGGGTAAGATATCTTAAGGCTTATTAAAATTCAAGCTATAGAACTCAATCGCTAAACCTACATTTTTGTGCTTACACCAAGTTTAATACTAAAATAAGAAAGTAACCTTAAAGCCTGGAGTTGCAAGGAGAGCCATGGCACTATTAAGCAGTTCTTTACTTGCTGAAAATTTTCTCCATGAAAAATGTGGACTGAAAGTACATCTAAAATCTATACATCCATATTTATTTATCTTTAGTGGAACAAACTAAACTTATTTAAAACTGTCCAACTGCAATGTGTTTTCAGCCTGCACATTATACCACATTTTCACTAAAGATTACTTTAAAATGGTCAAAAGCAAACATCATTGCTTTGTTTTGTATAAAATGGAAAACATTACTTTGGCCAATAAACATGTTTTACCAACTGTTTCAGCTGACAACTAAACACAGAAACAAGCGCTACGCACCCAAGACTACAATTTTCTTCCACAAAATCTCTTATGCTACCTCCTGTTTAGTGGTGTCATTAACAGCATGTTGTGCCTTCAACTAAGTGTGATTCCACTTAGTTTTGACTATCCTGTCATTACTAATTCATTTGGATTCTGCTGTAGTAATTCTGATCATAATGAAATCATTTTATATTAATGTGCATGTCATAGCCATTATCATGGGGCTTTCCACTGTAATTTTGCCTGAATGAAAACAAAACTATTTGCAAAAACAATTTGTTTGTTGTGTTAATATATTAGAAGGGAATAACCTGTCCCCTTTTTTACAGCACCAAGTGGCACAGGTTGAGTGCCTCCACCGATTCCTTCAAACCTATTCCTTCAAATCAGTAACCTATGCATTAGGGCTTGGTTCTTAAAAGAGACCTACTACAAGTATCTAGTCTCTTACGTAGTCCTCTTGACTTCAGTGGGGCAACTCTTATGCATAAAATCCCTGTACACAGTTTCTTTCTTACCTAGCCCATACAGCATCATGGGCTGCTAACGACTGCTGATACACAGAGAGTGTAGTCTACATAGAGCTCTTCCTTGTGCTTCCTAATCTTGCATGCGACATCACTGAAAGAAGAAACTAACATGACTGAAACCAGCATTACTGAAACCACAGCATGTATTGTGGAGGACTTAAATCTCTCACCTTGCAAACCCATGCTACCACAAGTAAGCATGGGACACATACCTACCCAGTAACTGATAAAGCCTTGTACCTTCTCTCCTTCACACAGAAACTTAGAAAGGTTTAGCTTAGGAAGGATGGCTGGAGATACCCATCCCAACAACCTGCTCAAAGTGGGCCTAACTTCAAAGCCAGCACGTTGCTCATCATCTTGCACACTTACACTCTGAACTTCTCCAAGTATGGAGAATCCATATCCTCCTTAGGCACCTGCTCCAGGGCCTTAACTATTAGCAGCCTTCTGGCAAAGAAGTCCTACTCTTACCAACAGGCAGGTCGTTAGGCTTTCAGCAACTTCCACTCAGTATCAAGGTTCAGCACAAACCCACAGAAAGGCCTATCTCACTTTGTGTTCCAACCTGTCTTTCACCTTTTGTCTTGCAAAAAGATAAGCTCAGCAGAAACTTCTCCGACAGTTTGACTGCCAGGCCACAGGCTAACCCCAGCAGTGTGGAGCTCCGCATCTATGCTAAACCCCTCTTTCAACTAGTAATGGGCATGCTTGATATGGTCTAGATCTTCTATTTAGATAAAAGCACCTAGAAATCTGTGTGCTTATCCTGACCTTGTCTGATCTTTGAAAGTGAGCTCAAAAACTTGCAAGAACAGCATTTTGTGGAAAGCTTTTTGCACTGAGGTCTCCCACTGATCCTAGCTTGCAAATACACTGTGAAGAAATGTGAGAAAATAAATGCTACAAAACCAAACCTTTCTTTTTCCCCACTACTTTACTATTTTAATTTCAAAACCAGTCTGATTTTTATCAAAGCAGAAGATGCTTATCTACACTGCTGAGCGTTTCCCACTTGGAATGACTCAAAATACATCATTAGTACAAAACCAAAACACTGTTAAACTAAACCTGTGGTCTAACTAGGGCTCACACCAATACAGAACTCTCCAGAAACCAAACTACAACCAAACTAATCAGCACTTAATGAGCTACTATACATGATTTACTTCTACAAATTAAAATGCATTTCTACAACCGACTAAAAATGTGTGGATGGCAGCACACAGTAGATGCCATTTTAAGACTGCATAAATCTCCGTGACTGTGTCATGTTAAGGTCAGCTCTTCACTTGAGGCCAGTTCCTTCCTATCAGCCCTTTACCAATATTGACATGAACAGAGCTGCTTAACACGTGCCCTTATCACTTAACCTGCATTTTGTGCTGCTGGGGACAAGTGGCTTTTCCCTGGGAAAATCTCGATTTTCATCATTGTCTCATGTTTTTCTATATGTGTGACTTGTTAGTTCAAGCTGCCACAGTTTCCAGTGTCTGCTTCTCTCTCTTGCACGATGGCCCATCATGAGGTAACAGAGGACAGACCTGCCCTGTTGAAAAGACTCACAAAAACGAGGGGTTCTTCAGATGGCCAGTGCCTCCTTCAGCTACTTACCATAAAGGATTTATCTGAACTAACCACATTGGGAACATGCTTAAGGTCCCAGCAGTTACTTGCTTTTTAACTGACATCATCCCACTGAAGCCATGGATGGCTCCCCTGGGAAGCTCACCTGAAGACTGCAGTTGAACTGTGCTTGGGAACACACAAGTCGAACACATTTTCCAATGAGAAGGTAACAATCTGAGTTTTGATCTTTGTTAGGTTCATGAAAATAGGGAGTTGGAAAGAGCAGAGACAAAGAAGTACCTGGACTTGTAAAAGGAAAAGAGATGAAGTACACATTTCAGCCCCACTTTAAAGTGAGCGCATTTTCGTGACAGCTGCCCTTCTGAACAAATTATTTTTGTGCCAGCTATTTTTGCTATGATTTTAAAATGATCTGGATTGCTGCAGTTACCGATCCCCCACAGAGCTGCCATTAGGATGCGACCTCTTCTACATCGAGCTGTTACAACCATAAGCACCAGGAGGATGAATTCACAGATAAACAGATGCCATTAACATTTAAAATCTTCCTTCAAGATAAAAGGCTCACACGCTGTAATGCAAATTTTAACCATTAACTCGTGAAGAATTAAAGCACAGTTTAGAATCACCCGCCTGTCTTAACTCACTGGAGAAGCTGTAGAAGTCTCCTGTAACAAGTAAGGTAAAAATCACAGCAGTTGTGGCCTAATGCCTACAAAAAACTAGGTCCTGTTGTCCTGAACATGCACAAGTGATGGAGAAGACACTCCTTAAAACCAAGAGCTTTGAAGATCAATCAACCTTAATTTCCATCAAAAATAAATCACCAGGAAACCCGAAGTGAACGTTAGCAGGAGAGTCAGGTGCATTAACATTTGAAATGTAAAATTAAAAGGAAACCAAGGGCTGTATGATACAAAACCTAAATCTGCCTTCACTCTAAGTTATTTTGAGCACATTTCTATGTAGCAATTTCACTCAGAATGAAAAACACCTCTGCCTCTTACCGCAAGCTCATACTTTTATCTAAGAGTGATTCTTATTTAACCTCTGGCTAACAAGCGTATTTACTATCAACGTAATACCGAAGCATTAAAATAACTAAGGAGATGAGTAAGTCACTACCTTCTCCCAGCCATACCCAGTGATGCATTTCACACGCAGACTAATACATCGTTGACATGCTCTCAGCCTCCTCGGTTCTACAGCAAAGTCATTTTTAACCCCAACATAAACTAGCCTCTACTGCATATAAGCAATTACCGACACTCAAGGGCCTGACCTCTACTGTGTCAGAGCATGCATCTTTGACTGTCATTTTCTTAGAGTGGTTTAGAGGAACCTTAGTATTCAGAAAACACAAGTGAGGGTTGTATAGAGAAAGACAGTTCCACCTCATGGAAGATTTTGTTGGGGCTTTTCTTACATAAAAAGCTGGGCTCAAGCCTGGGCATCAGGCTGTCTCCACTCAGCCTCCTTGTTCACAGCCGAATGAATGGATACTCATGCAAATCAAGAATAGATCAAAGGTTACACATATGAAAATATAACCCTCTGTGCCATTCAAAATATCATAACTCTTCTACAAGACACACTGCAGTCACCCTGGGCTTGAGCTATTCCTTGATCTCTGGGTTTGGACTGGTTTGGGCTATTTCTTCATCCCTAGTGTTACTCAGAATCATTCAGATGAGACTCTAAGTTGATCCGTTTTCCAGTACAAGAGCCCTACAATGAGTTACAATGCTAGGTCTGTTTCTTCAGCACAGAAACTTGACGTTCTTGTTTAAGTATTCCCTCCCAGCTTTTGCATAGCTTAGAGATAACCCATCTGCCATCCAGATCAGAAAGGGCAGCTCATGCTCACCCTTGACAGCTGGTGTCTCCCAGGCTTGGTCTGTCAGTAGGTTTCAGAGGAAGCCAAGAGCATGGATAGGTATGAGACTAATAAACCTAAGGTTTTAGACTTGGCACTCCCCTGAATACCTAATGCTTCAAGACAATTACCTATGGCAATGAAAATACTGTTCCAAAATAAAGTTTCCTTCAATTTCAGAAAAAGATTTGAATATTTCAGAACAAAATCTGGGTATTCAAAATACCAGAAAAGCTTTCCAGTTTCAGGTGGCCCACACAGCATGCTCCTCCAGAGCTCCGGACTCCGCAGCACTGCAGTTATTTGCTAACACATCTGGCTTGTGTGGCTGAGGGCTTACAAAGAGGGCCAGAAGGAAATCAGTCACGTTTATGACAGGGGTTCATGCTGCTGGCATGCCTGCTTCAGGTCCATCTGTGTGCTGTCCACATTGTGATAAACTAAGAGCCTTTGTGAGAATGACATTTCAGTGCATAGACAAACTCAGGTTAAACAACTGTCTCCTCATGCTGTTCCTAGCAAGTACTAGAGAGCACTGGTGCATTAAAACCAGAAGAGTTTTCCCAAGGCAAGACCATAACAGTGCACAGCCAACTGCAGAAAGCTTTGCAATAGGGTTTGATACCATTTCTCACATATTACACATAATAAGTCATTAGCCTGGTTTATCAAAGGAAGTAGAGCGTTAATCAGTACCTGGATACGTTTCTGTTTTGTTGTCAAAAGAATGAATGGATGTGTTTCTAAAGGGTAAGTCGAAGTCTTACCACAAGTAACCGGGTCCAATAGAAAGGATGATCACTCAACTCAGAATGAAATTATACGACTTACATTATGCAGAAGGCCAGACCAGATCTTCAAAGAGGTTTCTTTTTCTCTGCAGAAATCAATAATACTATTGGCCTCTGAGGCAAACAATAAAAGTGCATGAGAAAGGCAGACACCTCGAACTTTTGAATGACTTATTTAAAACTTAATCTTGAGGTGAATGTCTTTGTGAAGCTTTTTATGTGCAGTTTATGAAGATGCATATTAAAAGGTGGAAAAGAACCAAGAGGAAGTTGGGGGAAACAGTGATTTTGAGATCTTTGACAAGAAAACATCAAAACCGTGGAAGTACTTGGATATTTCTTTGAAAGAGCTAAGAAACTGTTGGACCCCTAAACAAGTGTCACATTTTAATGGACAGAGTTGGTATCACGCAATGCTGTAATACCAGTGCAAAAGTCTGTGTCACATAAATACATGCAGAGCACAGGTCAAATAAACTATGCTGGATTAAGCATCAAAATCAAAGGAGGGCTATTTCTATTGCATGTTTAAGGTATTTTTGTTTATATAACATACTCAGTGCCGTCCTTTATCCTTATCAGAAAGGGCTACAGAACTTCCTTCAGTGCTACAGAACTTGCAGTTCAATTTAGATCCACCTTGCTAAGAAAGGCAGAGAGGCATAATTAAGCTATATTATTCACCATTGCTTTTTGCGTCGTGTCTGATGTTTCCTGGATAAACGCATGTCCTACAACCTGTAGCAAACCCCATTAACATTCAAAGGACAGAAACAGAATGTTTAGTCATCAAATACATTCAGAAACAGTCCAGTGCACTAGCTGTGTGTTTTTAATGTTAACATTCCTTTGTTGTCTCCTCTTATTCTCCTCCTTTATCACTGCATGTACCAAGCCTGTAAGGAAAATGTGGCATCGTCTGATAAATTCTGAAGTGTAAAATATTAAAAACTACTTTTGTCAGCTCTATTGTATTTCTTAAGTTTTACAGGGCAAGGAATGAACCTTTTTGGTGGCTGAGGCTACAGAGACGAGCACACAGAATGTCTCAACCATTCTTCCAGCAGTGCTAAGTGGTACAACTGCGACCTGTTCTTCTGTGATGTTTTGAAGCCAAGGTCCTAAAGAAAGCTTGTCATAGACAGCACTTACAAACTCCATCAGAATCCCAGGCTGATCTCAGCCTGACCTCACTCTCATACCAAGACCTCAAGTTCTAAATTTGCGGCCTTTTACAAATGCCCTCGGGCTTCTCTCAAGAGGCTGAATTTAATGGAATTGATTTCAAATGTTGCTGTCGTTTAGTTGTTCGTGAGTTCAAGACTCGTTAAGAATGCCAATTCCAGCTCAATAAAAATGTCAGTTAAACTTACAGTATAACTGTGAGGTTTGGGGGTTTTCTGTCCCGTTTTTTGGTTGTTTTTTTCCAATGCACATAATAATGCAATATATGCAGAGCTGAACCTGAATTCCAGTCAAACACCTGCATTTTGACTTTTATCTTCTTCAGCAAATCCATTTTTCCATCTGCGGGCAGGCTTCCTTTAATTCCATGTCTTCCATGGTGATTTATGACACCTGCTAATGATATCAAGAAAATAAACGCTGGGGAGCTTGAGTCCAGATGGTTTCTCAGCTAACCTCATAATGCTCTGCTGTCTTCAGGATACTACTCTAGTGCTCATTCGTTTTTGTTGCTACAACTGCATGTTCCGATTCACGCTCTGTACTTGGCTGTGCTTTTCTTTCCTCACTGACCTAAGGAAAAAAAAGAGGGGAAAAAACAAAACAAGGGCTCCAGCCCCCTAAAGACCACAGTGGTGGACACCTCTAATGAATACAATCAATGTACTCTCCACACTGTGTAAGGGAACTCCTGCATTCAGCACTAACAAAACTGTCAAAGGATCTTAGCAGTAGGTGCTGATAGCGTCAAGCATTGTACAAGCCAGTTTGTAAAAGCAATTGGCAGCTGATTAACATTTGTGGTGCTGTGTAGCCAAAAAAAGAATCTGATTCCCTCATTTCGCGTAATACTTTGGTAAATGAGAATTTGCACAGAAATCATTCACTTGAAACTGAAAAAAAAAACCCAAATAAAACCTATTCAAACAGGTTATAGACAATTTGTACAGTGCGTACACAATAAAACCCTGAAGTATTTGGTCCAAACTTGGGACCAGTTAATACAATTATTCACTAATGCAGGCCTAATCATTGCAGCCACTGCTGAATGGCATCTTGAATCATCTTGATCATTTGAATGGACAGGCAAAGCCCAGCAAATCCATTTCCACAGATCAAGAACAGTTTTCAAGACAAAACCAGAGCTAGACTATAACGGCAATAAGAAATAGTTGAAGAGAAACTGGAAGGTGAAGGTAAAAAGTCAAGAACTGTGGAACAGAGGTCATAAGAATTGCCTTGGCTCCAACAGGATAGCCAGTAAGTCCTTTTCACCTTTGCTCACGTATGAACAATGAAGACTCACACAGGTCTCAAGTTCTTGGAAGCACAATACTTCCAAGTATTGTACCAGATGCTGGTGGGGAAACTTCTTTTTTTTGGATGTTAAACATGGAGAATTTTCTGCCTCCCAGAGGCAGGTATTTTGATCTACAGCTTGGCAGAGATGCCCTGATGTTGCATATTTCACTTCTAGCAAACTATAAACAATAGTATGTAAATATCACTATTTTAATGTCATGGATGTTCATGTAAAGTAAACATGCAGGTTCTGAGCAGCTCGGTTTATGGAAAAGCCGGATTGTACAGCCATTAACTGTGACAGCCTTCTAAATCCAGGCTAAATTAATTATTCTATCCCATGCGTTCCCATTTTCCTTCCCTTTGCATTGTAAAGATATACTCATTAACAATTTCGGGAATCCCATATATCCCGTATACATCCCACGGTAAAGGAAGCTACAGATGCACTAAAATAAGACAGGCATTTGGGACATGAAGTCCAAAGATGCAGAGTGTGTTCACAACTCTTCAAACATCCAGGGTTTTAAGTATTCAAGGACTTAGCAGCAGCTGTGCCAAACTATTGATCCAAAACTTGTAACATGCAGAATAAAAACGCATTTTAGAAGAAAAACATTCCTATAGCCTACATGAGCCATGACAAATCAATCACACTTAACTCCATGATGGCCTCTTCTGCCTCAAAATCTCAGCCTGCCTCTAAATTTAAAAAACCAAACCAAGCCCAAAGTTATTGGAACTGTGGAAAGATTACCCCCGAACCATGTGCAGTTCTATAAGCTACAAGCCTACATGGGGCTGCAACCAGCCTCTGCAGCTAGCTTAAGAAAGCTGGATGAAACCTAGTACCTTGTGGGCTATTTTATTTCAGAGCATTTCTTGTTTGTTATACGACAGCACAACCCCCTTTCCCTTTTAACACAGGGTTGTCCTTGTCTTTTCAGCTGCATGAACTGTTGCACTGTATTTCCCCAAAAACCTCCTTGTGAGTGGGCTACGCTGCAAACTGCCCCGTACTTGAAGACGACAGCATATCACGTAACCCCAGGTCAAGGGAAGATAATGGTCTTAACTCAGCCTCAGCTCAACAGAGAACACCATACCCTTCAATGCTATTCATGGTTCCTGTTTGGAAAAGGACTACTGCTTTTCCCACCTCCTGACTGCAGCTGCCACTACAACATAAAGATGGAGTACTAGCCCAACACTAGCTGAATTGCAAATGGTCCTAACCCCCCACCCAGAGCCAAGTTCACTGCAGCCGTGAAGCAGCTTAGACAGATGGTACTCCAGTGACTGCAGTCACAGTAACTTGAAGTTTTGTATCAAATGAAGGGAATGATGATTTTTATTTCCAGGACTAGAAATATGAACATTTTGGTGTGACTGTGCATCCCAGGGATCTACAGCCCTAAATACATGCACAACGAACTCCTGTTTTAGTCTAGCCCTGACAGTTCACCTGAAACCATCTGCCTCAAGGCTGAGCCTCAAGAACTGAGATAAGCTTGTATGGCAGTACTCTACATCTCAAAACCTTCACTAAGAAGCTTCCCCTTTTAGGATTTAAAGCTCATACAGGCTGGTTTCTGGTTGGAGTCTGAGTAAGAGCCATCATGTTATTTTCTCCTGTTTTAAGCTCTTATTTCCTAGAATGGAAGGTTTGCTCTAAAACTATTATCTTATGACTAAGGAACTGAAGTCACATACAAACAAAGTGAAACCTCTTGTTATTCATTCCCTTGACAGGTAAGTTTTCCACTACCTTGCATTTCAGTGCACAAATGATTGGTTCATTCTTTCACTCTCTACTACAGTTTGATTTTTTTAATAGCGTAAGAACATAGTTAACAGGAAAGTAAACTGAAAGAGAGCATCTTTACATGCTGCTGAGATATTCTAATACAATGATGTGAAGCCAGCTAAAAATAAGAAGATTAGGCTCAAGTGACTGACTTTATTGTCTCTTTCTGCAAAACAATGGAACAGCCTGAGGAACCCTTAAAGGAAAAACATAATGAAGAGACCACCACGTTAATCACCAAAGGCTCACAGTAATCCCCAGGGCTGATTAGCTTTCAGTCGCTTTCCGAATCATTTGACTTCTAATGAGATTAAGCCATGGTTTTTTTCTTCTCATCATGAGTCAAAAGGTCAGACTGGCTATTCACCTCACTAACACTGTAATTCACAGTGGCTTTAAATGAGCCGTGGAATCAGCTTTAGATAAATCTCACCAGCAACATCTGAACCAGGTACAGGCAGTGAATCATCACAAACTACAGGAGTGGTCACGCTAGAGTCACTTGTTAGGACCTGATTCTAATCTCTTCCCCACGTGGAATCTTTACTTCCCTAACTGATGACCGAACCTTCATTCTTGTGAACGAGACCTGGTATTTTATATATGCAAAAGCCAAATATTACTATTTCCTCTCCATTAAGCCCATCATACCAAAATTACCGTTGCTTATTTCCAACCAACTCAAATATGCCAGCTTAGATGTCAGTGACGAAACCTGAGGTAGTTTGCCAAGCTGAAAACCACCCAAAGTCTGTGGCTCCTGGTCCCTATGACAGAGGCAACTCTGCTGAGCAGAAGCTTTCACAGCTCAGTAACTGGCATGTCTATAAATGTCCCTCTAAATAGTCTCGGGACGGTCTCTTCTCTCGGTTGATGTTCATGCCCTTTTCTTGTGTGACCTTTCAGGTGCAGCATCTACCTGCATTTTCTTAAAGCAGGTATGCACCTCAGTGGAAGAATATGGAAATAATCTGAAACTCACTTTTTTGTTGTCAGTTTCTCCCATGTCTTATTAGCGATATATAGATTGCTATTACCTACTCCTATATCCAACTAGGATGCTGGAAAGGAAAATATGACTCCCAAAATAAATTAAGATTCACTGAATAATGCTTCCAAATGAGGCTGTACCATGACCTGAGCAAAGGCAAACCCAGAAGGGAGCAATGGCATCTTGTCAAGATCTCCAATATGGCAAATATTGCAGTCTTTAGCTAAGGGAACCTATGTGGGAAAAGAAGGTGCACATAGGAAACCATTTGTGGCCAGTTTAAGTCAATGGGAAAACAGTGGGTTTGTCTAGTGGCCATTGGTTCCAGTCCACTGAGGAAAGGCCCCATCTCTTCCCTACACAAGCCGCTGCATCAGTGCAAGTGCTCACGTGCATTAGATACTCACACACCAACATCTTCATAGAAGGAAGCCCAGCTCTGCACTGTTACCAAATCAAGCTTTAAAAAAGCACTTTCAGAAACATTTAAAAGGTGTAAGAAAGAATCCCAAACATCTGCATTTCAAACCAGCCCCAGTAGCTGTCACATAAGCAAAAAGGGACTACGAGTACGCTACTACTGTGGAGTTTTAGCAAGAAGTATGCGCTACTGGTTTTAATCATTATTATTGTATTGACAATTGACCTTTCCCATGATGATAGAACTTAATAAAAGCCAAAAAATAAGAAAACTGAATATTCTTTCATGGCTCTGATCACAATTAAGACCTTTACCTACGTTTGCCTAAGAGAACTGAGCAGCAATTGAATATCCTCAGAAAAAAAACCCAAGACCCAAACCCACACAACCCAACAACCTCCAACTGGAGCCTCACAGGACATCAGACTCATTAATCCTTGAAGGATAACTAAAGCTTTCAGGGCAGATGATGAACAGCTGTATCAGACAAACAGCTGGACCCCCGCATATCACCTAAGAGGAGTTTAATGTCTTAATCTTGCCAAGCTATTGCTAGATAAGCACAGGGTGTTAGATTCACCTGTTACTATTTCTGTAATTCATGATGTTATCAAAATTGTTTCCTCCTAGGAAAGCACCTGCATGAGACAGTTTTACATCCCAGTTCTGCAGGCTTTTTATTATTTTACTTTATTTCTTTGTCTTGAACATCTGCTTAGGACATTCATTCACTCACACAAAATAGGTAGCTCCTCTCTTACTGCTTGGTATTTTAACACCATTCTTAAGAAGAGAAAAGGCAATTTATAGCTTCATTATATCTGATATTAATACTCTTCCTGTATATCACACTGAGAACAAAAGAGAAAAGAGTACATGCAGTTTATCACAAATCCACCCTTGAGAAAATAGCTTTGACCTGATGACAGTCACTTCAACTTGATAAGCTGAAAAAGGAAAAGTAATGTTGTATAAATACACAGGCAGCATCACTATCACCACCTACTCTGCTGAGCTGGGCATCAACTGCCACCTATTTTGGCAACACCAATGACCAACCCCACCCAAGAAAAAAACCCCAAACAACAATTATGCTGCTACAGTTTGCAAAATACGTTCATTTTTGTCATTATAATGAGATTATAATGGATCAACAGATCACGTATTAGGTCAGCATCATTCCCTGGTTTGTTCGCAGCTGCACACACTGATGATCAGATGGCAGCAGTGCCTCCTGTGGGAACTCATTCATGGCTTGCTCTCAGTTTCTAGAAGTGGCAGCTTTCCCCTAGGAGATGCTGCTTCATGCTATAGGACGTGGTTTGGTCCTGTCAGCTACAGAAGTTCAGGGAAATGAGCGAAGTAACTCAAAGAATCTGCTCTTCCTTTAATCTGCCTATCTCTTCTTGGTGCCTTTCTGTCTCAGCATGTCCAATGCACAGGCCTGGTCCATTTCTGCCCTTGTTAATTAACAACAAACTCAGTGGAGTTAGGACACCGACGGCAGCCAGGTCCCTTGGGTTAAAAGCTTCAGTGATGATGGGCGCATTTATGAACAACTGTAACAAATATAACTTCAATTATTCAATG
The DNA here is from genome assembly GCA_002631895.1 of Agapornis roseicollis. Classification (NCBI taxonomy): domain Eukaryota; kingdom Metazoa; phylum Chordata; class Aves; order Psittaciformes; family Psittacidae; genus Agapornis; species Agapornis roseicollis. The sequence goes on along the minus strand of NDXB01020364.1, from coordinate 4,931 downwards.
ACAGATCTCAGCTATTGCCTGTCTGGAACAAGTATCACCGTCCCGCTGGGTATTTCTTAAAATATACTGAAATTTTTGAACACGTGTGAATTTGATAAATATTTTGGTTCCACGTTAAGAGGGGCTGAATTTAGTAAGGCATTTTAAAAGCCATTTAAGAATGTTAATGATTGCAAATCAGCTTCAGCCTTCACTCATTTCTGTTCCTGTAAGAGGTGATCTAGAGCCACACAGCCTGACCGACAGCATGCCATCCAGACAGTGACTTCCATCATCCCTCAGGCACAAACAATTAAAAACTGCTCAACTTCTAACTATCCATGCTGCTTGTTCGTACACACAGGGTGTATGAACAGCCCCGTCTGTAAGCATTCAGCCATCCCCTGCTGCCACATCACGTGCAGCTCTGCCAGCTTCACAGATTTAGGCAGAAATGACCCTGAAGCAGGAAGGACAAATAGCTCACAGCTCCGGCTGCAACTTCCAGCTACAAGAGCAACTCCAAGATACCCCTTGTCTGCAGGCAATCAGCATGCCAGCAGTGGGTAAGGTAACATCACACCTAGCACGATACGGAGCGACAGCTTCCTCTGATGATTTTATTAGAAGAATAACAAATACCTTTAATAGAAGGCCATGGAGACACTGGCACCCACAGCAGATAATACACATGTATTTTCACATACATATTACACCACCTCAGACGCCTGTGGGGAACCTAATTGTGGGTTTTCTATTTTAAGCCAGAAGCAAAAGATCTGTAGCCAATCTGCAGGCAGCATTCCTTTGCTTTGCAAGACATAAAAATGGTCTTTCTTATTTCATATTCTAACACTGTTGCGCAGCAGCTATACCCCCAGTCCCTACGAGATGTATTCGGCAATTATGCCATGTATTTGGAAGCACACCCATTTATGTGCTGAAGAGTATTGTTGCACTACGGTTAACCGTAGCTGTGTAAAAATCTAGAGCCTTTTTTGTCAGTCAAAAGCGTTCACCTTATGGCATGTTGGGAATTACACTGGGTGGCTTTCTCACTGCTCTTTTTCACTGCTTCAAGGAGGGAAATTTCTTAAGCCCATAGGCCTCCTATTGTGCACAGAAAGTACAGCATGAGAACAGTAAAACATCAACTAGTTAAAAATACAAGTTGCATTTAAGAGAAGCACATCAGCTTCTTCCTTCACCAGTTCCCCCTCCTTTCTCTCCTCTCCTTCCTAACCAAACAGCAGCTTGGCTGCCAGCTTACACCAGTCCTTCATGACCACAGCGGGATGAAGCAGAGAAGAGATTTATGCTGAGCCTTGTAGAAGGATGATGATAGAAACAGTCATTACTCCTACTGATGTCAGTGCTGCCCAAGCATCATTTAGCTCTGGGGTGACCACTCCCGATGCTGATACTGTGATAAGCTATTGGCAGTTTAGCATACATTAGCAGTGGTAGGGGTGTCTGACACACAAGGGTGTAAATTAATGATTTGACATTATTATTGCCTAGGGAGTGGAGTTAAGTAGAGCCCAGCAACTGGGAATGTGGTGCAATTGCCGAGTGTTTATTTTCATGGATACCACGCAGTATTCCCTGTGCTTTACATGAAAATATAACCCACAACCACACAAAATGCTACTGCAGTAGTAGAGCTTTCCAAAGGAGGTCAAGTACCCAGAACAGTTGGTTTTAATTACTATTCCACATTCTGTGTTAAATGTTTTAGAAACTGTAGAGCCTGTGAAGAGTGTTACCTTAGCAGTCTGCCTTCTGGTTTATTTTCATTTTTGAATATCAGAAAGGGATTACAGCTTTAAAGGAGCAAGAAAATGCTAACACGTATTACTGCTGTTGGCAGAACGTGTTTTTGCCTTTCAGACAAAGGTGTGGAAGTTTACAGAATTACTGTGTTTTAGCTGCATTTTCTGCCATTCTTTCTTGCTCCAGCAACAGCTTCCCATCTTGAGCACTCAGCTGAGGGCTCAGTAGAACTCCTATCCAGGGAAAGACTTGTCACTCAAGGACTTCATAAAAACTATCCATTTCTCCTCCAACAAAACATACTGCATCCATTCCTTTGAATTCACAATGAAAAACAAAGGTGTGATCAGTGCCCACTGCAACTCAAGATGCAGTTAGATAAAGGGTTGTTATCTTTGACTGAAGGTTTTCCATAAGGCATGCTCCGGCAATACTGAACTCTGATGAAAGCTCATCAGATCTAAACCAAGGCTACATGGAAAGCAGCACATAGGCAGTTCTCCCCTTGGGAATGGAGGTGAAACAACACGTATCTGCTGTCAGCTACATCATACGATGCATCTCATATTCATGGCATCATCCATGGGGGTAGAGTTTTGGAGCATAACCTTAGATGCAACACTTTCCTTCCCTGGGAGGTGTCCCAAGGCATTATAATCTCCTGCTATTTATGAAACTGAAATGTTAGTAATGACTTACCCTACCTTCTTTGACTGGTGTAACAGTTAAGAGAACAGGAATCTTTCTCCTCTCTCCCTTAACTTCTTTTGCCTCCAAACTGAAGGGATAAGAGTGCCTTTTTTTTTCTGCAAGGATAAGGACTGTCCCCGTATCTGCTGTGGCATCCTTTCATCAAGATGCAGAAAAACTATGGTCTCAGCCTTGTAATACAAGTAATACATGTAATACAGTATTAAGGAAATATGCCTAGGTATTATTTTAACTAGGAAATTGAAGAATATAAACTTCTGCAAAATCAATCATGGAGAGGACAGAGAAGTCACTGTGAAACTGTTACATGCAACAATACAGATGGCTGAAGAATACCACAAGTGGAAACCATTACAATTGTTTTTCTACCTGTAGGGGTATTTTTTTATAGTGAAGACAGAGATCCCAAAGCTGTGTGCTCTCTCTGCCATTTTTAAATGCAGAATCCTTACAGGGAACAGAACAAATGCTGCAGTAAGAGGAAATGGTGAAACAAAAGACATTTGTTTTAGCAAGACTTCATTTGAAACAGAACCTTTATGGGTTGAAAATCTCAGAACTCACTAGTTATGTTCTGCCAACTTTGATAAGAACACAGTCTAATCGTTTATTGGGAAGCCAGCAGTGATCTACCAGGCACCATCGCATCTCCGAGGGAAAGCCTGAGAGTAGCAGGAAAAAAACAGTACCTAGAAACCACAACTCCAGGTGGCAGAGTTATCTCAAAGCCTAAATCTTGTCAGCAGCTAAAGAGACATTGTAATTACCGCAAAGCAAACAATGACAGCTTTTAAAGCATAGAAGCTAACATGGCTATAAAAGTCAATGTATTTACAAAGGGGAAAAGCAGAGAGATATCAAGGAAAGGCAAAGGGAGCATCTAATAAATGACACTTCAATTTTTACCCCAACGGTAATCAGGTACAATAACAGTGGGGTTATTTAAACCCCTAAATAGCGTTGTCATTTCAAACTACTCTGGTGCTTTCAGATTATATTCAACAAAATATTTTCTATGTCTGAGTATTTCAGTTTAAACCACCCTTCCAAGGTTAGAGCAAGCTGCTCTTTGCCTCTATGTGCTTTATTTCACTACAGGTTTCTACTACAGCTGTGCATAGCAGTTTCTCAAATACACTGGCATACATATTCTACACAGAGACAGTATTAACATGAGAAATGCTTTGTTTCCACTGTGTCAGGGAAAGCAAGAAAATTAATTGATGAAAGACTTGCCTAACCCAGCATGACCAAATGAATTCAACATAGGTACGCCACCAGAAATGAGGAAAAAGATCAGGTTGAATGTGAGCCGCTACACTTACTTTAAGAGCATCTTTGGAAGTATTCAGATGTCTGAAAAGTTGTGGACATCCTCTTGTTTACTCCATAAGTAAAATTGAAGCTGGGAATTAAAGTATCAGAAACTATTCATTTTGAATGGGTTGCAATATGGTAACATCAATTTTGATTGACTTCTTAAGGAGCTGCTTTAAGCAGCTTGGCTGACATGGTAGTTTGGTGGGAAAAGGATACCGCCTAAGAGATGGAATATCATGACTGGCAGAGCAACATGACTGTCAAATCTATCAAGTATCACAAGTACAGAAAAGAGAATGCTTGGCAGGTCTTCCAGCAGTTGCTTTTTCTCTGCCCTTTACATAATTACTGTATGATTTCTGATGTTACATTGAAAACAACAAGTAGCCATTTCTCAGTCAATGTAATCTTGCTCAGTCCTTCTCTCCTGCTCTCCCAGGTAGTGTCACTTAGAAGACGTTTCTAGAATTACTGTAAAAATGTACCTGATGGTAAGTTCTTAATGTGCTGGTGTACTTCAGGAACATGAAGGAGGCTCAATGCTATTCGCAGACCCAATTTCATTGTCAAGGCATTTTCCTACTTCAATTCCTTAGTAATACCTGTGCTTATTTTATGCTTTGCCTGCTTTATTCTTTTTTAAATCACATAAAATTAAACTATCTGTGGAGGACTCTTTCACTATTAATTTTGAGAGTAAAACAACAGCTCCTGGTCAAATTGGTTTAATTTCTTACTGATTTTGGTTGTCCAGAAAACTTAGCATACTGCCTGCTTACAGAGAAGAAAACCAAGTTCTTTATCCTCTGCATTTGCTCGTGCTTCTTTTGCTGCTTTTCCTCTGCCTCGCAGAAGGCAGGTTGATGTTCTCTCTTCATTATTTCTTAGGAGGGGGAAAGCGAAAGGGGCGGCTTAAAAATCCTGTTGGTTCCACCAATGCCCCCATCTTCAACATGTTTTGAACCAGCCAAATACGAAACTGAGCATCATAACTAAGTTATTGGTTTGCAAATGCCTGTCATGGTTTAAACCCGACCAACCACACAGCTCGTTCACTCAACCCCCCTCTTCTTGCCCTCCCCTGATTCCAGAGAGATGGGGGGAGAATCAAAAGAATGCAACTTCCACAGGTTGAGATAAGAACAGTT
>NDXB01020363.1:3125-33314 GCA_002631895.1 Agapornis roseicollis | reverse complement strand
TTCCCAGGCTAAGTCAAAACACCAGCTACTAAAGAGAAGAAAAACTGACTGCAACTGCGGAACTCAGGACACTCCTAAAATTGAGGTGGGCCAGAATGAGATTTGGAGAGTTAGAGGCCAGTTTCAGCTTGCTCTCTTGACAGGTGATGGAGTAACTGATTATGGAAACCATTTCTAAACACATAAAGAACAAGAAACTGATTGGGAGGAGTCAGTATGGATTATTTACAAAGGTGAAATAATTTCTGGCCACCTTGGCAGTCTTCTACAAGAAACTGACTTGCTTGGAGGACGAGAGGACAGCAGTTGCTTATCCTGTCTTTAGTAAGTCTTTTGTTAATATGTCCCAGCAACAGACTCATAGGCAAACTGAAGTATGTATGTATTAGATAAGTGGACAACAAGTTAATTTGCAACAATAAATAGATAACAAAGTAGATTGCCAGTGAGCATGAACCACTGGTTTCAGAGGTTTGTGATAAGGACATGAGGACTATATGGAGTCCAGTTTCTAGTGGTGTACCCAGGGGTCAATACTGGGGCCAATACTTTTTTGACATCTTTCTTAATTGACCTGCATGGTGGAGCCAAGTACAGCCTCATCAAGTAAGAGATTAGATATAAAGCTGGGAAGAGTGATTGGTACAACATATTTCAGAAGATGCTGCTGCTCACATGGACTACAACCAGCTGGATAAAAAGGCAGAGAGAAATTTAATGAAGTTAAAAAGGAAATGCCAAGTCCTGCCCTTGGGGAAGAATAATGCTATGTCAAACTACTGGAAAGCGCTCTGCAGAAAAGACATGGGGGATCCTGAATTAAAATAAGTTGGGCAAGAGAAGGGTCAGGAGAGACTTTTTTCAATGTATATGGAATGGAGTAACGAAGATAGATCCAAAGTATTTTTAGTGGTACCAAATAAAAANCCAAGTCCTGCCCTTGGGGAAGAATAATGCTATGTCAAACTACTGGAAAGCGCTCTGCAGAAAAGACATGGGGGATCCTGAATTAAAATAAGTTGGGCAAGAGAAGGGTCAGGAGAGACTTTTTTCAATGTATATGGAATGGAGTAACGAAGATAGATCCAAAGTATTTTTAGTGGTACCAAATAAAAAGTCTAGGCAATGGGCACAAACTAAAACACAATAAAATCAACTGAAAAGTAAGAAAAAAAAAAAGATTTTACTGGAACACGTTGCTCAGAGAGGTTGTTGAGTCTCCAACTTCAGAGATATTAAAATACCTGACTGGACACAGCTCTAAGTAAGCTTCTTGACGTGACTTTGTTCTGAGCATGGGTTTGAACTAGGTGGTCGTAACTGCCTTCCTACCTCAGCCTGAAATTCTGTGTGAATTTGTTTTGTTCACATACCTGTTCCATCATATCTTTAACAGAGATGTTATCTTTGAAAGGACATGGACTGCCAATTTCCTGTGTAGTTGTGAGATACCTCACTGAATACTCAGATTTGCCTGGGGCCTCCTGGTACAGCAGAAAAGTAACATTAATTTTAACATTAGTTCACACTTGAAGCAACAGTACCTGGCTTTCCCGGTTTGTTACCACAGATTACATCATATCTGTATAATCATTAAAGTCTCTAATCACATACTATCATGTTCTCTTCAGAAAGGTAGGCTTAGTGATTCAAGCCAAAGTGGAAATATTTGAAACTACTCTTTTGAACTGAATCTGTGTATTTTCACTTATTTGGTTGTGTGCAGCCCCGTATGTTTTTGTTTTGCAAAGTACTAATCGCATTTTCAGCATTTGGATAACAATAAAACCAACCATAATGAAATATTGTGATAGTCTGTGTCAGCTGCCTAGATGATGTAAATTATAACCATGCTTCAAGGGCAATATGCTGATTTACATGAGCTTTTTATGTGCTTATGTCATACTACATCTGAAGTCAGACAACTTTCATGCTACTGTGGAAAGACCTAGAGCAAGCCTCCTAAAATCCAATTGCCTCAAATGAGGTAGCACAAGATGAGAGACTTTCTCAAAGACTCTTCTCACTGGTAAAAAAGATTGATGCCATGTTATGCTGCTATTTGTATTCTGACTGTGCAGAGCCTTCATTTACTTAAGTAGCTTATTCTAGCCATGGGGAACTATGCGTAAAGTTTATAGCCTGACTCATGTCCATTTCATTAGGAAGCATAGAGAAGAGTTGCTGTTTGACTCTTTGCAACCTATCCTACAAGGCACTCTCACTCCTAATTCCTAAGCATGATTGCTACACCTAGCACATGATAATGAGATTTCTAGAAGAGCAAAACAATCGGAGCCAGGAGAGACAAACAAACAAATAAACAAAAAAACAAACAAAACTCATTAAAAAAAAATAAAATAGTCATATTCCTACTTCTTCCTGCCTCCTCTTTTTTTTTTTTTCCCTTTTTTCTTTTTTCTTTTTCCTTTTTTTTTTTGTTGTTGTTGAAATTCCTTAACTTTGCAAGAATAAGTTAGGAAAAGTACTCAGTTGATGGTTCCTAAAGAACATGAAAGAGCTTACAGCTGAAGATGTAAATTTATTTCTAGGACCAAATGGAAACACAGGGAAACATGGCCCTGTAGCACTAATCTTGGGCAAGGCAATTTCAGTTTTGTGTATTATTTCAAGGTTTTTTTCATTGTTGATAAAATATAAAATCTGCTGTAAATCATATGTGTATACATAGATGCATATAATGATGAAACTAATTTCATTTACTTCAGCTTAGAAAAAAAAAATAATAGAAATAATTAACGTTTTTGTATCCCATAATCTTCACACTATGCATGAAGGAATGTGAAATAAATAATAATTAGAGAATAAATTTCACATAGTTTAAACCAGAACAAACTCTAATAACAGCAAAAGAACGTCCTATAGTAGAATGTCATATTTTTGTATCCAAGATCATGTAATAGATTTTAGACAAAATTATTTTGGCAGCTGGAAACCTGAGTAGCATGATTTAGGCTTACTGTTTCACTGTTGTTCCAAAATATCTTGTTAATATTCCTCTTTTGCATTTGTGCTTTGCACACTCTGTCACATACATTTTTTCCCTACATTGTTCCAGGTGTACCTTATTCAGTTTACCATCTGTTGAACATTTGGATTCATCTGTAAATGTTGGCATTTGTGCCCTATTGGGACTTCTTGCCAAGTAAACATACATTTTCCTTTATTATATTTCAAAGGTTATATTCTTTTGTGTGGTCTAACTTTGGAGAGAATGCATGTTATGTACTTGATTTCTGGAAACACAATTGAAATAAATATAATATTGAAGAATTATTAAAGCTTGCCAAGCAGATTAGTGCATGTCAAAACTAATGCCACTTTAAGGTTTGTTTCCTGCCTAGCTTCACATAACTCAGAATTGCAGGTGCTTCAGCAGAATGATACTAATACAAGTCTCCATTTAAAAAAAGTAGTTAATAAATCACTGTATGCGAAGTGCAGCTTGTTTCAAAGACTTGTTTACACAAAAAGAATGGTAAACTTAATTTTCTGTCCTAGTAATATACCTCACCTGTTTTTTCTTCTTGTCTACAATGTTTTTCTCACCATACTGGTGTTAGTGGGATCTAGCAACAGTGGAAAACTTCAACCAACAAAATATGGTAGAGGTATGGAAGGTTTTTGAAAGGCCTCTGTTTGATACAAGCCAGATCTCTTTGAACAATACTTTGATCTTACAGATTTGTGTTTCAGTATTTCTGTGTCCTTAAGAGTGGCTAGATTATGTCTGTATAAATTCTATCATATGAACTCTGCCTTATGACAAGAGGTTGGATCTTTCCTGTTTAATGCCATCCTGTTTAACATTCAACCTCCTGTTTAACATTCAATCCACTGCATCCTCCTTTATATGTTTTTGCTGAAGCCAACCATTACTGTACACATAGATGCTTTTCTGGCTGCAGGTAAGCTGGAAGAAGAGACCAGCCTCCATGTGGCTATCTCTGTGCCCCCAAAAGAATACTCTGCCCTACGGTATGTAGCAGCTGAGCTGCTGTAACATTTTCCTTAACACTGTTGCAGTCAACATGGACTGGATTAGTGTCAGCAAAGACCTGTTATTAAGCTGTTTATGCTAATCAGGTTTACTTTTGGCTGAAACAAGCACTCTAAGAAGTAGCTTAGCTAGGAGGTCTGAGAGAGCCCTAGCCAGAGGGTGGAGGGAAGCTGTGATGGGGACATAGGCTGATGGGAGCCCTTCTGCTGACACAGATGAAAGAGAACTTGTAGTCACAACCCCAGGCTTCATTGGAGTCTGATGAGACTAAGACTCCACACCTGCAACCCCAATCTGTGTTTTTATAGGGCAGTGAATGCTGTCCGCTCCCATGCTGGAACAGCCTCCTGCTTAGAGAGGTACAGTGTATTGTTTCAGACTTGCTTGTCCCAGTTTTGGCTCATCTCCTGTATTTACTCAGCACTTTAAGTTGAGTAACTCAAGTGGGTAGGATACTCTCTCCACAACCAGCCTGACCCTTGGGAGGTAAGGCTTGTTTTACCATCCTCAAAGAGGAACAAGGTGCATTTTCTTTTCATCAGCACTAGGTAGTGTTTTAGAACTGGGAAAATGATTAATTTACTAAAATGAAATTAAAAAGTAGAGAGAAATAGAGGGTGTTTAGGGTAGAGAGGATGTAGCTATCCAGATTGTAACATAGCTGGGATACTTAGGTTAAAGATTGTATTCTTTCACAATATTCCTTGAGATCAGTAATGGGAGAAAATGGCCGTTTTTATGTATATGAAATGAAGAATGTTTTTCAGTAACAGGAAGCATCTAACACTATCTAATTGTAGAGTAGCTGGTACCTATGTCACTTCTAATAGCACAATTATTTTTACAGATGAAAGTTTGAATTAAAACTTAAAGATGGTGTAGTTTTAGGCAGAGAACCAAAGCCTGAGTTACTACACTTAGTGACTTCAGGAAAAAAGAAGAATATAGATGCTTACCCATGTCTGTAGTTTTTAAAAGGAGCTCTTAATTGCTTTTGTTTTATGGGTTTTTTTGGTAATATTGGCAAGGAATCAGATGAGAGATAATAATAAACTAAATGGTTCAAATTCAAATTGCCAGGAGCATATGTGTATGGTCTCAGAACATACATTAGTCAGGACTGTGGCTGGGTTTTTGAATCAAGCTATCATGATTTTATGTGATGGCATCTCTTTAGACCTGCCTCTTAACAAGAATGATGTTTAGGTTTTTTTCTCATTTATTCTGAAATTGTTCACATTTTTCTTTATTCTTTTAAGCTTTTCTGTAGCTTGAAGAGGTTATTTGGACAGGTGTGCTGGTTGATTAAAGCTTGTGTGATGTCTCTGTAAAATTGTAGATGCAAACCTCCTTTAACTAATACTGAGATGTAGAACTTGTATCTCTCTGAACCTGGAATTTTGTGCATAGGTCCTTCACTAGTTTTTTCTGTGGGGAGTGGTAAAGTTACCACTGAGCGGTTTTATGTCAAATAGTGCTTGAGCTGGTTATGAACCAAAATATGAAAGCAATGTTCCATATGCTAAAATCTGTCTCAAGAAGTCTTACAATCCGGAATTGCCTTTTCCTGTTGGAAATTTGTGTGTGATGAGGGAAGGGTGCAGAGGCAGTGGAGGATGTTGTTTGTTTGCATTTAGAGGAAGCTTGTCTTTAAACAAGCTAAATTTCCAGGTATTCTACAGAGATTTGGTTCTGGAAAATCCTCATATGTCTAAATTTTATTTAGAATAAAACCTGTTTAAGGATAACACATGCAATTGCTACCATGGGAAATGGGGTAAACATTCTAAATTGAAGGGGTTTAGACAATAGATTGTTATTGCAGTACATGAAGAATGAATTTGAGATAATTCTGTCCTCTTCTATGCATTGTGGTTCTTCTAGCTACGTACATAAATAAAAGACCGAGGCTGTTTCTCTCAGGCTTCAAATGATTTTCAATCAGTCAAAACAAAAAAGAATTGGAGATTTCCAATTTTGTTTACTAGTCAAGTCAAGGAAATACAGTATTGAAGCGATGGCACTTGAATTAGTCTGTACTTAAATAAATCACAGGGACTCAGAGGTCTTTGTGTGTATTCTCTATATGTATGCTATAATTGTGGTTACTAAAGGGTTAATACAACTTTAAACTTATGCTATTCCATCCCTGGTAGTTCAATAATATTATAGGTTTGCCAGTAGTGATTTTTAAATGTGTTCAAAGCTTGCAAGGTGTGAATTCCAGGCTTTCTGGTAAGTGCTAGGAATCCCTAATTATAGTTCACAGCTTACACATTCACCTGGCAAAATCTGTAAATAAACCCTGAAAGGCAAGAATTCCACTTCCATAGTTAAATTCTGAATGCTGCAGGTTCAATCACCAGGGAATGGGCAAATAGCTCTACAATAATATTACATTTTAGTATGCCAAATGATGAAACTGTCCACCTCTTGCCAGATTAAGAAGGGATTATGATTAGTATATATGGAATGCACAGGTTACTTGTCAAGCAAAGATATTTTAAGTACTTGGGTGAATTGTGCCCAGTTGTTTGTTGATTTCATGATATGAATGAAAGATAAATGAAACTAAGTCAAGCTTCCACCTAACAGCAGGTTTTACTCTGAATCTGTCTTTTTTTGTGCTTATTTCATGAGGGCTGAAATTGTCTTCAAAATTCAAAAGACAAGTAGTGGATCCAGAGTGGTTGTAGACTGATGCAAAGGTATCTGTGGTCTCCCCTTCCCACCATACAGGGGATGACATATACTTACTTTGAGCTTAAAGGTGGTCTGGGAGTTGAGCAATTGCTTGATTTCTCACTCAGGCTTGCTAGAGGACTGGTATCACTCAGTTTTTTCAGAACCCAAGCACTTTAGACCAAAAACTGTGACTAGGGAATCCCATTTTAGTGAGAAGCAATAATTCAGCATCCCATTTGTTTGGGCCTTCACTAGGACTAGAGGTAAACTGATAGCTGATTTTGGCTCTCTCGAGCCATATTCATTCCCAAATGACACTTAATTGAAGCTATGAGAATGGTTGCAATTTTAAGGGCTAGGAATAATTTTCCAAAGCAATTATATTTCTTCTTAGGGTTTTCAGTTTGTTCAGTTAAAGGATGTTTGTTCAGATTTCTCAGTAGTTTTCAGAGGTAGGTATATAAATATATAGAGCTAAGTGACATAATTGTACCACTCAGTGACAATTAAAATGGCTTAACTTGTAAGCTTCCATGGAGATAAGTCATCAGCTAGAGGACTCCATGACTATCAGTCTTTCTGCTTTTGTAGAACTTCTCTATTTGTTTGGATAAAATGCATTTACGCAATTTATTTATACACTTCACACAATTTAAACTCAAATAAACCAACAAGAAAAAATGCAATTTGCCTGTGATTTCACACATCAGCCTTACTGACATTGGTCGTCAGTCTGTGTGTCCTGAGGCACTAGCAGGTGTGATGTCTGATAGAAAACTGTTTTACTGATTTCCTGTTCCACAAAACATAGGTCTTATTGCTGTGTAACATATGATGTTTAGTTAGATATAAAGACAAGTTTAGGATGTTAACATTTATAAAATCATGATTTAAACTGCACTGATTTCTTCTTTTTTTTCCTGTATTTCTGGAAAAGACTGTAATCCCTTTTCTTTAAAATTTGTCCTCACTTAACGAGACTCAAACATAATGTTCTGTCTGTGTTTCTGATCTCTCCTATGCTACTGTAACTCCACTGACTACAAAGGGTGGGGAGGTCATGGGGGGTGTTATGTGCTTAAAACTTCTGAAACTGAAACAGTACTTCTGCCTCTAAAATAATGCATCCAACAATTAAACCACCCAAAATTAAAACCTCTTAAAGAAATACAGCTCTCTTCTTGGTAAACCCATTTCTGTGAAGAGGACTGGGGCAGTATCTGTGCACTGCTGATGTCTTTCATGCGCTTGCTCTAGTATGAAAGTATTACTCTAACCTATTTAAAAAAACAATATCCATATTTATGATGTGTCCTTTTGTCTCCTGTCATTAAGGAGTTGTGTCTTCAAAGACAGTCTGCTTATTTCCTTTGTGCAAATATTGCATAGACCCTTGGTAATCATGGATTACAGCAGGGAACATGAGTGGCTGGCTTGGCTAAGTTGAGGCCACCAGTAAGGAAAAAAACCATATTCCCAGACCCCAGTATGGGGCATAACTTTGCAGCCTATGGAACTCAGCTGGCTGCAGGTATGTCTTTGCCAATTGAGATTGATCACTCTAGACACCAGAAATTTCTGTAAGAGCCCTATAAACTGTCCAGGCTGCTTAAAGGTTCATTTCCTTTCCATAGCTTTGAGGGTTTTCTTTATATGGCACACTGATGTTGTGTACGTTCAGCACAGCATCCTAAGCAGACACAGTGAAGAAGAATGGAGTTCAGGTTCACGTGGGAGAGCAGTATGTTCACACTAGTTGATCTTGTTAGTGTCTATTATACAGGTTGGCTGATGTCCCTACACTCCTCACAGTGAATGAGAATGTGATTCAGATCCAGTGTAGGTAGTATAAATATGTGAAGCTAATCAGTATGGTCCACTCTGTATTTATCTGCCTATTTTGGGGATGTTTTCTGCTGGTATAGGCTCCACATGGGTCAAGGTGGATGAACTTCAGCTTATCCTTATAACTAGCAACAGTAGACTGCAAACCTCAGTCTGTGTGTTACAATCTAATAAAATCCCACCAAAGACATATTCAGGAGTATTCACAGCACAGAACTCCTGTGGGACAGCTCTGCCACAATGGCACCCTCCTTGCCTCATAGCCATGGACCAGACTGCAGTCGTCATTTTCCCAGTTAAACCCAAAGAACTAGTGGATTAAGAAATCATCTCAAAACCCAAATCTTCTTCTGAAGCGAAGGAAAGGTGCTTACTGCTGCCTTGAACTGTGCATAAGAGAAATATTGCAATAGAGAATGAGGAGCTGTTCACACAGGATTACATCTTGCTATATTAGTCTTATGCAACATCTTCCACTGCTGGCTTTTCATTTGTTGTTTCACGTTTGTTGTGTCTGGGTCACAAACAAGTTAGTTCAACCATTCCAAATAGTATGCTGAACAACTCTGTGCTTTACATGTATGTGCTTTTAACTATTCTATTGCACATCATGTACCACATGCATTGCACAGAATTAGGAACAATATAATTTATTTATTTGCAGTACAGTGTTTCTTATGTGCATTCATATTGAGTGAAAATGTCTCAACTTGCTCTGGTCTGATATTGCTCAAAATATTGAAATGTGCCTTGCTGTGTGAGACCCATTTGTTGCTACAAGAGATTTGCTCAGTAATCAAGATGAATGAGAAAAGTATGACAATTATTCTGTGCTGAAAGAATGCTTTATCCCAGGACTGAGGTATATGCCCACATGAGAACAAGTATGTCGTGTGAAAACACATGAGAAAATTCTGTAAGGCAGAGGAAAAATGATTTTGTGAGTGGAATTTATTAGCAAATGCACAAAAGCCTTTGAACCCATTTAATTTACAGCTGTAAAACTAGTTTACAAGTGAAGGCACAGAAGACATACAGTTTTGGTGCATGCCACTCAATGTTTTTATGTTTCTGAGCCAAAGATTTCCATACAACCACACAGAGAAAATCAAAGCTGTATGGTTCGTAGCACACTGTCTGGTGTGCAGTAAGCTGTGGAGGCCTTTCTAGTTGGCACTTGATAACAGCCATTCCCATGAAACAGGTATATTCTCAATTATTTATAGAGTTATGGGGGAAGTAATGAGTTGGGAAGTAGTACTTGCTTTAGGAAACCAATACACCTGTGTCTCCCAGGTAATAACCCTGATGCTGATTTTGTGTTGCTCATGCGTGTGCAAGTTCAAAAGTATTCAACAGAGAATTGCATAGAATACTGAAACCCCAAAGCAAAAAAGTTACACTTCCATCAGATAACTAGCTTTAAAACAGTTTTTTCACCCTGTATGCAAGTTTCAACAACCCCTGATGACACTAACAAAACAAATTGCAGTGAGGAGAGCTGGGAAGTACAATCTCTGAGCAAATACATGTAAAAATGTCCTTAAGTATCAGGGCTAGAAGCCAACATTCTTATAGTGGTAGAACACCGGTGTCCCCCCCAACCCCCACAACCCAACAAACAAACTGATTTCAGTGCAAGTCCTAACTTTATGCAGGACTTAAAAAAACGTTGCTGTTCTCTGGTGGAGTGTGTGTGTATTAAAAGGTGTAAGACCCTTGAATACTGCTATAAATAGTCTTTAATCTTCTAATTAATTTTAATGCTTGATTCTTACATGGCCATGTGAAATTAAACTGAGAATATGAAGAATTGCTGTGCTATGGAGACAGCAATTTCTCTTCAGGAGTTCAAAAGCACTGAAAGAAACAGAGAGGAAACAGGGCATAGATACATTTAATTCTTGTTCCTGTCCTAGCAACAAATCCTGTCTTAAGCTAAATTGCTTTAATCTAAATGTAGTTTAAACTGGAAGAAAGGGTAATGTGCTCTAAACTTAAGAGCTCACATACCTATGGCTTTTTAGAGGTGCATCTGAATCCAGCCTCTGCCATTGTCCAGGCTTTCCTCTGGTGCTCTGGGATATCCTTATTGCCATTCAGCTGGAGAGGTATATGTCTGGAAAGGCTTAAATGTATGTTGCCTGTTAATATCCCTGCTCTATGGGGAAAGGAGGATATCAATTTCAATCTGCAGTATTAGTGAAGCAAATAGAATATTTACATGTGCACATACATGTGTGTGGCTGCAGCAGTACAAATGAAAGAGATCTGCTGTTGAAAGGAAATTCCGCAAAGTGCCATGGGGGTGTAATCATTCACCTGGGCAGGATAGAAATGAGAATTTCACCACTTCAGCTTAGAGCTTGCAAGTAACTGAAGTTAGTTTTCTGCATGGAGGTGGTTTATTCCAGTCTGATTTCCTACCCAAACAATCCTGCTGCAGGCAAGGAATGGGCCGGTCTCTTTGTTACAGTGATGTGCCTTCAAAGCTTAGAACTGAGACCTGTTAGTTGTTTTCCAGTGTTTTGTTTTGGGTTTGTTTTTTTTTTTGTTTGTTTGGTTGGTTTTTCTTTTTCATTTATTAATCTCAAAACAAAGCACAACAATTCCTAGCCTGTATGTTGAGCTTGTGTGTTGTATATGGTGAGCCATTAATAAAGGCCTTGGATTACTTGTTCTGTGGTGAGGCAGGGTCAGTGACTGATGAATTCTCTTCTCCTTAATGTCCTCTGATACCAATGGCTGTTTGGCTCTCCATCTAGCATGCTTCTGGACGTGTTGGTTGTACAGGAAATGGCAAAATATCCTGATTAACACAGACATGATTTGTGTTTTATTTTCAGCACCTAATGTACAGTCAATACAGTGGAATGTCCACATGAAAATAAGTGAACCTTTTAAAACCTATAGATATATATTCACATGGTATTTCTAGTGAACTATTCTGAGTTCCTGTTCTTTTTTTTTTTCTTCTTTAGCTGTGTGGCAGCTGTGTAACATAACTCTCCTGGGTTTGGCAGTAGCAGTCTAGTTTTCTCCTTAGTAGCTGGTGCAGCACTGTGTTTTGACTTTCAGCCTTGGAACAGAGCTGATAACACTGGTGCTTACTCTGATGAAGGACTTTGTGAGTCTCATACTTTGGCAAGGAGGAGGGGAGGCTGCGAGGAAGCAGAGACAGGGCACCTGACCCAACCTAGTCAAAGAGGTATTCCATACCACAGCATGTCATGCCCACGATGTAACCGGGAGTTACCCAGAAGTGGTAGGGGGGGAATGTAGAAACTGTGTGGCTGATGTGTTAAAAGCATGACAGTTCTTTTGGCACCCAAGGTGGGGCCTGAGGGATTGAGATAACAGATCTCATTGGAGTGTGTCTAATTGTATTTGTGGTAAGCAGTCATTGTTTTAGATTAATAGTCACTTATCACAATGCTGATATATTAGCTCTCAAAATTTTTATTCTTGATCTCACAGTCTCAGGATGTGGTACCTTACTTAGAGCTGGTATTTGCTGTGTTAGTGTTTATCAGGTGGGGGGCTTGGGCTAAGGTTCTTGTCTCATTGTACTTTATGATAATGACTTGTAATACAATAGAATCATTGATCATGAAACTGATCTGGTTTATGTTCCCAGTGTGGTCACCACCTTTATACTTTGGGAGGTATATAATAGAAGTGCTTGGCAATTACACCTCTTTTTTTTTCCTCCTTTTTCGGTGGTCAACCTGTGAAGGAGACATTCTTTTATCCTCCCAGTTCTCCCTCCAGCCACCTCCCCCACCCCTCCCCAAGATCTTTTACAGCATGATTTGAGAGTTGTGAAGTTTTTGAATGGCCTTTAAATACTGTTGAAACCTGTGTTGTCAATGCAAAGTAGAGTGAGGGTTAGCTACATATGTTGGGAGCAAATGATGGTCTTAATAAATCTCACATAATATTAGAGAGATAGAAACTTTTGCAGTAAGCTACTGTAAATACTACTGTTCCTTTCCAATTTACTTTTCAAAAATACAGACAGTCTTTACTTTAATGTTTGGGACTCTGCTGTCTCAGACAAAATGTCTTGTCCAATTTATGTCAGTGCCTATAAGCAACTGAAATGCCATGTGTGTGAATTTCTGGGCACTTTTCATGCTGTAAAGTTGCCATGCTTATAGGTTTGGAACCATAGAATCAGAGAATATCTTGAGTTTGAAAGCAGACTAAAAGTTTCATTCAGACACCTCTTGAACTCTGACAGGTTGGGTGCTATGACCCTGGAGACCCTGTTCCAGTGACTAACCACCCTCTCAGTAAAGAACATTTTCCTAATGTCCAATTCAAACTTCCTATGATGCAGCTTCATTCCACTTCCATGAGTCCTGTCACTGGTTATCAGAGAGAGATCAGCTCTTCCCCCACTGCTGCCACTCTTTCAGTAGCTGCGAACTGCAAGGAATTTGCTTCTCGTCCTTCTCCAGGCTGAACAAATCCAGTAACCAAACCGACTTACCCCATTTGTGCTCAGGAGGGTTGCAAATAATGATCTTTCCTGTTGTGCAGGTATACTGGAAAAAGAATATATTCAAAAAATATATGTAGTAACTGAATTTTATAGAACAAAAGGAGAAATTTTTGGGAGAGATACTGGTAACAAAATCTATGATTGCACAGTTTTTATTTCAGAAGTTGTACATGACATCCAAAGTACATTTTAGTACTACTTTTTATTTATCTTTTAAGAAATTAATCTTTCCCAGCTTTTTTTGGTTGGTTGGTTTTAGGGACAAAAAATGGGTAATAGGGGTAAGTTTGAGGTTGGGAGACATAGATTTGATTCCTACTTCTGTCACCCTATGTGGTCTTAGGTAAATCATTCAGTTCACCATGTCTCAAGTATGTCTTCACAGCAGGTTAAAGAGGTTGTCCACATATGACCTAACCAAGAATTAATAATGAAATACTTTGGATAAAGCTGCAAAATTTCCAGATCCAGTTTCTTTTTTTTTTTTTAGCCCTTCAGAGGAATGTTTTTGTAGCATGAACCAAAGGAATATGTTATTGCACACTCTGGTGTGTGGCATGAGGACCCATGATTGTCCTCGAGGATAAAGGATCAGAGACCAGTACTGGAGGTTTTCATAGGATAAGCATTTAGATGTGTTCTTGTTCACAGTGTCTTCTAGGAGCTGATCCTCTGAAGAACTTTCCCCAGAGTAACACCTGCACTTTGTTTTAGTTAGAGGAGGTGAAACAGGGTCAAGAAGAAAATTAACAAGTAAACAGTGTGGAAAGTCAGGGGCCCATACTTTAGCTATCAAGTCAGGCAGGTTCGAAAGCATGCTGAGAGGAGTGGGAACAGCTAATTTGGCCTCAGAAGTTGTGAAAAGCCCTTTAAAGCCCACAGAAGGGACTGCAAGTATTGCTTGAATTGAATCTTGAAACAAATATCTGCTTTGAAAGAACATATCACCCAGTAAGTTGTACAGTTGCCATTCTTGAAGACATTCAAAAGCTATCTGGACATGGTCCTGGGCAACAGGTGGCCTTGCTTCAGCAGGAGAGTTGGATCAGATGACCTCCTGAGGTCCAGTCCAACCTCAACTATCCTCTTATTCTGTGAACACAGGCCCAGGAGCTTGTTATTTGAATTTCTCCCAACTCCAGCTCCACATTTTCCCAGATCAGTCACTCTGGTTTGCCTTAAAATTAAAATATTCAGGTTCATGCTGTAATGCATGATCTCTATATTATGAAAGCCATTAATAGACAATATCACAGAATGTATAATTGTGGAGAAAATTCAAAGCTGGTTTGTTGTTGGGTTTTATTTTTACCACTAGAAGCATGTTTAAATGCTTGAATATTACTGCTTGCTTAAGACAGATTTCTGCTGTTGACTGACTATATTTTTCTGACCCATCTGATGGATTTAGGCTCAGTAGTTAAATATTATATCTGTCAATATACTTTGCCCCATATATGGATTACATTAAATTAGATAACATGTTCTTAATTCAACTTTATTTCCTTCAGATCTTGAAAACTTTTTAAGTCTTCTTTAGCTTTAACTGATGTATGTGACTGTGGTCTATTATGGAATTTTATCACTTGGCTAGTTACTCTGTTTATTCTATTTGGTCTCCTATCTTTTGATTATTTTATATGTTAAAACTATACATTACTTCTTATTACACAAATGGCTTCCCTACTAAACTTTTTGTAGGAAAAGAAGATAAAGATCCATTTGTAAAAAAATCAGTCCTCTGATCTAATGCTTCTTATTGTGCTGTTCCATTTTTTTAATCTTAAATTTCCTACAACTTTGTCCCCAAAAACTTCAGTAACAATGTTATTTAGCAGCTTAACACACTAAAACATTTTTTAATTCCCTAAATTTAAAATGTTATTTATTAAATAATCTATTTCTAATTTACATATTTAGGAACTGAATGTGTTTAAATATGAAATAACAGTTTTCCCTGTATTTTTCAAGTTGTTGACAGTTTCATTTGACTTTCAAAAACCCCCTTGTTTTAAATACAATGGTATTAGTGCCGTCCAAGAATATCTAAAATAGACATCAATATAGTAATATAAAAGAAGTGAGTTTGAGAGAAACTAGGTCATCAAAGCTGGTATCACTGAAGTATCTAGACCTTACAAAATTAACATGTATTGCTGAACTGACTGGAAAACCTAATTTAAATGTCAGGTTCAGAAATATTCCTTTTCCTCTGACTAATAGAATCATGATTTCTGATTTCTGCTTTTTATTACTACTTTAATTCTGATCAAAGTCACTTACAGTGAATAAATCAAAGCTAAACATCATCTGAAGGGCTTTGGGAACACAGTTAGGCTTCCAGTCAAACAGCAATTTTTCTGCCGTGTTCTATGTAAAACCTTCTCTATAACATACTAGTTTTCCTTCTCCATAACATACTAGTTTTTTAAAGAATTTTCAAACAATAGCTACAATTCACCAAAACACATACAAACATAATACTGTGAGATTCTTATAACTCATACAAGATGCTGCATTTCACACCATAAGTTGCTTTACTTTAGCAATTCCCAAAATAAATAAATGGATAAGCAGTTATATTAGTCAATCAACAATAAAAAAAACAAGTAATCTTGTTTTCATACTGTGTGAGGCTCCAGTCAGCATTTCTGACCTGGACCTGTGCTACATTCAGGGTCAAATTCACTTGCAATTTTTATTCTTTCTTAAGCAAATAAATGTGTGCTTCTCTTCTGACACCTTGCAAAAATGATCTTTCAAATGACAGTAAGCATCTTATTGTGAGTGATTCTTTTACAGTTTCCTTCCAAATCTCTTGTTGGCAATAAGCTCACTAAATGGAAAGTACCTGCAGGCATTTGACAATGCAATAGAAGAATTCATATGTAAAAGATATTATTCTTACATTAATGAAGCTTAATCCTATTTTATTTTCCTAAGGCCTTTTGAACGTACTAAAAGTTTTCCCTGCCCATATTAAAGACTATCAAGTAAAGAAGGTTTGAAAGGAGAGTATATTGTTTAGTGCCTGGAGTCTTATGCTCTTGAGAAAGAAAAAAAAAAAAAAAATGAAGGCTGAAAACACTGTAAAATGTGCGATTAAATGGATAGAAGTCAAACCATGTTAACTTTTTCATGTCTCATAGTCTTTCAACCAGAACTTTTATGGGTTGGTATTGCAGTCCTGTGACTTTATGAACATAATGAAAGACAGAATTTTTTAAGTAATTTTAAAAATTGACAAGCAAACTTTTTTCTGTAATCTGAATTCCACATTAAAAAACTATCCCTGAGGAGGCAACTTTGTAGCATAGAGTTAAAGCAGATGCTTAGGTAAAATTAAAATAGGAGTAATTTCTGCATGTTATCTAGTGGTTCATTTTCACTGACAGAGATGTATGATGTAGATATTAAACAAATATTTTATTAACTAAAATTAGACCACAGGCAACACCTATTCATCTGTGTTCATAAACATTTTCTCCAGAACTACTTTGAGATGGTGACAGAATCCAAAATATTTTTGAAGATCCAAAAACAGTTACTGTCTGAGACATGCAGAAGATCTCTTTCCAAAAGTAAATTCTGTGCAGTAGAGGAAGAGAGAGTTAGGGTAAAGTAATGGCCTACTGAGACCTATCTGGACAGAAAATACATAACTTCTTTTTCAATGCACTACACTGCGCATTGTATTATGTGTAATATGCCACTGATAGAAGAAGCAAAGTTCAAGCAATTGTGGTCGCTTTTAACCAAGGTTCATGAAAAGCACATTTGAATTTTCTGTTCCTGTACACACAAGTGACTATCTTCACATGGAGATAATTACTTTTCCCCTCTGATTTCACTGCTTTCACTTAGTACAGTATCTGCTGTGTCAACTGACTGCTCCCAAGTATATTCCCAAAAATATACACATGTAAGATTTTCAGTCACACAAATATATGATTTGAAATATCCACAAGAATAATTGCTATTTTACAGTTAACAGAGAACAAGGTGGCACTGCAACAAAGGGCTAGTGTAGCCTTTCAGGTGTGGTTAAATCCTCCCTCTGAAGAGCTGGAAGCTTACTAACACTGCTTAGCAGTACCCAGAGGAGGTAATGAATTTGAGAATGGGAATAATCCAGCTTTTGCAATTATCCTGTTCTGTTAAACTTTTGTGATATGTAGCTATATATCTGTCCATATATAGGGCTTTAAGGTGTCTTCACATCTTCCGAAATATTTGTCTTTGAAAAGGCAATTCCACTGGCAGAAACATAGTGTCCTTTATCTGGTAAGTATGTCTTCTATTTCTAATCTAAATCTCTTACCATTCAATGTCATCTGTAGTGCCTTTTCTTCCCAATCTATACTACATTTTGCTTCAATTGGGCATGCTGTGCTTTAAGTTTCAGTTCTAAATGATCTATCTAGGTATTAAAGTTGCATTTAAGGACTTTGTAGTTCTGGATAATTGATACCTTAAGTTTCTACTGCCTTTTTACTAGTGGCTTCATAGAGTTCATTTGAAGGTAAAGCACCATCCATGAGAAATAATTGGAGGGTGTTGGCTGAGCATTGAGCCTAATGCAATTCACAAAAATCTATTACTCTAAAATTCTGAATACATTTCAAGGGAGTATTGCCAGGGTAACCAATATGTGGTCTTATCATGGGTGCTAAGAAATATAGCTCTTCTGCTATGTTAAAATTTCCATAGGTTAAAAGAACATACATATATAATTCAGGAAATAGTAACTATTTCCCAATTAAAGAAATGCTAAGAGTTGCAATTTGCACATACTGTGGCCACAGGAAGCAAATGGGAAAATATTAATCCTTGTAAACAATTAGTGACAGGAAAGATCATGACATCTGCTGTATAATGGTACTGAAAGCCTGTTTAGGGTGCATACATAATGCATTTTAGATTAGATTGATATTCTATAACTATAATCCATTAAACATCATATAATATAGGAACTATTACAGCACTGTATAAGTTATTACAAAAATGCTTTAAATTTACCTTAGGGATTGCAGTCTTTTTCTATTAATAACAGAAGTGTTATGGAGTTTGAGTGTTTTCTGCTACACTCTGCAGGCAGTAAGTGCATCTCCTGTTAATAATCAAAGAGAAAAATACATCTCTCTGAAAGTGATACAACTCTGTAAATTTAGACTTCCAATTTCTTTTCAGATATTTTAGACTATCCAAGACTTCCATGTCAGACTACTAACTATAATGCATAATGCTAACTATAATACTAACTATAACTATATTGACTTTCTCAAGTGGCAGACAGAGGCTAGTCTGGATACTCTGGAGCATTTAAAGTAACTGCACTATTATCTGCTGGTGGAACTTAATCCAACTGAGACATTCAAAAGTTTTCCTGTGCAGAGATCATCAGGCCAAAGCATCCCATTCCTCAGGCTTTCTTGATGACTCCATTCATCCAAAGAGATAATTTAACCTGAAAATTTTGTGATTTACCAGTTTTCTAAGTACTTATTTTTAAAAAATGTTACTTTCTATACTATAGAAACTCCAGTGAACAACTGAAAGAAATATCCAGTAGGAATAAGTGGAGTCTGTTTTAGTAATCCCAGATATATCTCAATGTCCAACTGGAAACACTTCATCAAGTGAGTTTTGTTGGTTTTAATTTATCAGTAAAGGTTCTTAAATATTCTTATATTTTTCAAATTTACTACTGTCCCTGTGCATAACCCCACTCAGAGAATACCACGATATAATGATAAAATGCCTGTTTCCATTTTCCTTGCCACCCTATCAGAACAGCTGGATTAACAAATCATTTGTGAAAAAAATTTAGTAAAATCCCCCAAACACAAGGCCTCATTTCCTCCTCCTCTACTTTAGTGTGGGTTTATTGTTTGTTTGTTTAATATATATTTATTGATACAGGAACAGTAAATGGTAGATGATGAAACAGAAGAACCTTAAGAAATTTTCTCTTCCTACCTCCTCTTGGAGATAAAAGTCTGATCTTAGAAATGTGTTGAAATACCCATCTACTTTTTAAGTATTCTATTAAGCTGTTTGTGTAAAATTCAACTGCTCATCCTGAGAAGTAGGCACATAGAGCATGTGTAATTGAGAGAGTGGAAATACATATTTGTTAAAATTAACAGGGTCTTGTTCAATTTTCAAGTTTGAACTGATCTCTTTCAATACTTGGAACAGTGGAAATCTATTTGTGTATTTGATGTTTTAATAGCCATTTTTATTAGTTAGCAGATTCAATAATTTAAACATATTCCTGGTTCTATCCTGGCATATTGTTCAGGTTCCCTGTCTTGACTTTTTCAGAGACTGCCAATAGCATTAAAATTTTATCACAAAAATGAGAAGTAAAGAAACTGGTTAATAGCAAATGTAATGAAGATTACATTCAGCAGTATTTTCTTTCAGATCTTCTGTTTGTAAGCGTGTATATGCAATATGTATACAAAATGAAATTTTCTCATCTCTCCCCGCTTGTTTTGGTTGAGAAAGAGCAGTAAGAGAGAGCTGGGAAACTAACCAGCTGCTGATTTCTACAGCATCTGTCACGGGCTGTTTATGAAGTGTGGTAAAAGCAGCAGATGTAAGTCATGGAGAATTTGTGCTTATATACTCACACAGGATAGGCAACCAGACTGTTGACTGGTAGACAGATGGCTAGAAGAAAGTACTAACACAGCAAAGACCTTCAATATGTGTGCCTAGGACTGTGTGGCAAATTATTTAGTAACTTCTCATGACGCTTTTTTTGCATTAATAATGAAAGAGACATTTGATAGGAGTAAGAAAGAGAAAGAATCAGACTGACTCATAAAACTTCTTATTCAGAGACAAGTCTTCCACAGTTTTTTTGGGGGAAAAAAAAATAGCTGTGTAGGCTTTCTACAAAGATCTGGTCAAGTTCTAATATTGTGAAATATTTCAGTAATTTTCCAAGATTTGTACTCTCTAAGGTAAATAACTTAAATTTCCCCAATTTAGACAGTATGTGTTTTGCTTCTTTTGGATGTTGTATGCAAGTGTTTTTTGCTATACCCATAACTTTTCAAAGAATTTTTGCATACTTACCCTATTGCACTGTACTCTTATGAAATTTCTCTTATTCTACCATGTAGCTGAAGAACACAAAGAGATGTGTATTTCCACAGTGTGCTTAGACAATGCTTTTCTTGTTGTGTCATCGTAGCACATTCTTTTGATGAAAAATTGGTGTCCTTAAACCTTTTAGTCATAACCCAAGCACTGAAAAGCAGAGGGCAGCATTCTATGAAATTTTTGCCATGATCAAAGGATGAAAGAGTCAGAGAAAAATCTCTGTAATGCTCACCTGGGGAAAATCAAACCTTTATTATGACAGAAAAAAAGAGTTATGGTTAGTAACTGTATGGATGCAATAAAGCCATTTCATTTAGAATGGCAATTATAGAACTTTTGAACTAGTGCTGAAAGTGTATTTTGTAGTGGTTTTAATATGTTGCTTAAATATAGAATCAAAGAATGGTTGGGTTGGAAGGGACCTTTAAAAGTCATCTAGCCCACATCATTTGCAATGGGTACAGATATCTTCTAATAGATCAGGTTGTTCAAAGCCCCATCCAAACTCACCTTGAACACTTCCAGAAATAGAGCATGCTCATTTTCTCCAAGCAACCTCTGACAAATGTAATCTAAATCTACCTTAGAGTCATAGAATCAACTAGGTTGGAAAAGACCTTTAAGATCATCGGGTCCAACTATTACTCCAGGACTGCCAACTCCACCACTAAACCATTACATTAAGAGCCTCATCTACACATATTTTCTGAACACTTCCAGGGACAGTGATTGCACCACTTCCTTGGGCAGCCTGTTCCAACGCCTGATCACCCTCTTGGTGAAGAATTTTTTCCTAATACCCAGTCTAAACCTCTCCTGGTGCAGCTTGAGGCTGTTACCTCTTGTCTTATCACTTGTTACCTGGAATAAGAGACCAAACCCTGCCTCTTTACAACCTCCTTTCAGGCAGTTGTAGACAGCTCGTCTGAGCCTTTTCTTCTCCACACTAAATAACCTCAGTTCTCTCAGCCTTTCCTCCTAAGATTTGTTCCTTTTCTGGACCTGCTCTAGCCACTCAGTATCTCTCTTGTAATGAGGGGCCCAGAACTGAACACAGGATTCAAGGTGCAGCCTCACCAGTGGTGAGTATAGGGGGATTATCACTGCCCTGGCCCTATTGGCCACACTATTTCTAGTACAAGCCAGGATGATGTTGGCCTTCCTGGCTGCCTGAGCATAAGCTGGCTTATATTCAGCTCCGTCAGTCAGCATCCCCGGTTTCTTTTCCACTGAGCAGCTTTCTAACTACTCTAGGGGTTGTTGTGGCCCAAATGCAGGACCTGGCACTTTGCCTTCACACCTTCTTTCAGTTAGAAACTCTTCCCCCTTGTCTTATCACCACAGATCTTGATAAAACATTCTCTTCATTTTTCCTATGTGCCCCCTTTAAATATTGCAATGCAACAATGAGGTCTTCCTAACATCTTCTCTTCTCAAGGCTGAACAAGCCCAACTCTCTCACCTTGTCTTCACAAGAGAAGTGCTCCAGACCTCTGATCATTTTTGCGTTCCTCCTCCAGATTTGCTCTAACAGGTCCATGTCTTTCTTCTGCTGGGAGCCCAGAACTAGATAAAGAACTCCAGGTGGGGTCTCACAAGACCAGAATAAAAGGGTAGAATTACCTGAAAGGGAGAATCAGCTCCTTTGATCTACTGGTCACACCTCTTTTTATGCAGCTCAGTCTTTGGTTGGATTTCTAGGCTTCAAGCACACATTGCCAGCTCATGTCCAGTTTTTCATCTACCAGCATCCCTAAGTCCTTCTCTGCAGGGCTGCTTTCAATCCCTTCATGACCCATATCTGTCCATTATAGTGGCAAAAATGTCATTGGGGACTGTATCATAACCTGTA
This sequence comes from Agapornis roseicollis, assembly GCA_002631895.1. Taxonomy (NCBI): domain Eukaryota; kingdom Metazoa; phylum Chordata; class Aves; order Psittaciformes; family Psittacidae; genus Agapornis; species Agapornis roseicollis. Next base: position 11,288 of record NDXB01020363.1, on the reverse strand, counting down.
ATACTGTTTATACTAAATACTTTATTAAAGTTTTGTAGACAGAAATTACATATTGAGGAATATTAATTTCACCAAATTCATCTTGAAGGTATATTTAGCTCACATGTTTATTATATGTGAGCTAGTTACTCATATTATCTTATAATGCAGTGGAGACAACAAAGGATATTGTGTGAGTAAATGCCTAATAGAAATCAGTAACTTTCCAAAACTATAATCTATGCACAGAATATATAACTCTGAATACAGCTCTATACACTTGACCCAGGCCAGTTCTCTAACTTTTAAATACATTCTGGTAGACAAGATAATTCTTAACCTTAGAAAGATCTGTAAGAATGAAAAAAACCCTCAGATCACACTTAACATGATTTGTGTACCCCTTCTGGTAGCTGTTGAATGATGGAATTTGTGTTGATTTTGATAGGCACTACAAGAAATCTGGTCCCTGGAAAAAAAATACTGAAAGAAAACAGTAATGAACATGAAATGAAAAACAGTGTGATTACTTTCAACTGCAGTATCATGTTGTATGACAGATTTGCCACAATCTTAAAGGAGAGAAAAACAAAGGCAACGCCCTCTATACATGCATCTAAAAGAGTTCTCCTCCTTGTACTTTAATCGCCTCTTCAAATTGAATTGATATTTTAATAAAAGCAGGTGATAAGCAAAGGAAACAGTATTAATTGTTGTTAGTACTGGAATGACTTTCAACATTGCAGTATGAAAGAATAATTGAAATGGTTATTATAAGCAGAAGAGTTTCTTTTCCTCATCAATAGAGGGCACATACATATGCATCTTTTAAAAGACAATATAATTTCATTTCATGTGATTATTTCCCACTCCCATCCTCCTTCAGGAAATACCAGAAGTTTTGAGTATACTGTATTATATACTGAAAAGTGATGATGTTAAGAATATATTTAAAGATTAATTTTTGTTTGTGTGAAATTTAGGTCTTACTGAAGTCAGATTTTATTCTATGTTACTAAATACGTATAGATTTACTTGTGTGACACTAACCACCACTACAGCCAACAGCAAGAGTTTATTTCTTTCACCAGAGTTGCAGTATATGCAATGAAAGAAGTGTCTTAATCCTAAACAATTATAGTTCAGGTTTATTATTAATACGCAGTTCTGTCTTAGGGAATTTCCACTGGCATTTGGGTGACATGTTTTCTGTATATTGTATCTTTGAGAAAATACGAACTTTTGCTTCTGGTATTTTCTGAATTAATTTAAAATCATACTTCAACACATAGTTTGCATTATGAAGGTCATATTCTGGAATTAGGTAGAAGTCATGTAAAATTCTGTCTACAAAATTTAAAAGAAAGGGAATAAGCAAGATATACTGGGGAAATGCTGAGTCTGGGAATAAATCAAAATATCTTGAAGTGTCTGTTAGAAAACAGATGTTAGGTGTCATAAATAAAGATGAAAAAAGATTCCATTAAATAAAGGTTCCTTCTTATTGAGATGGGTATGAAAGCTAAAGCTGCTGGTTGATGATATTTTCAGTTAAATTTTACTTCTTTTCTTTAATGTGGTGAGGAGGAGCAAGCTTAATTCAGAGAAGATAGAATGAAAATGATTTTTGGACAACCCCCAACACACACACAAAACTAGTCAGTCTGGTTATAAAGCTCTATTTCTGGTGAAGATCATTAAGATATCACAGTACAAGAATTAAATGTATCTTATGGTCTGAAACAAAAATGAGATGAAATCATGCCTTTAGAGAGCAGTAGCAGAGCTGGAAATGAGAAATACCTGGGCCTGGGGGAGTATATGATGACAGAGTTGTCAATGTAACAAGGATATAAAACAGATGAACTTACTTAACTGAAAATGTATTTTACTGGAAAAAGCACACTTAATGAAAAGGTAAGGAGTTCTCACCTGGAACACCAAGTTAATTGCGGTTACACTGTTGTGTTATCTTAAACAGTTTTAGTAGCAGAAACAGGATATTAATAGTATAAACACCATCCAGTTTTTTCCTGAAGCCCACAGAAGTAGTGGCCAATACTGTGGCAAATAAATCATCAAACCTTAATAATAAAAAAAACGTCACTGGCCTAGCTTAGTTACCTAACATTCACTGGTTAATTGTAAATGAGATAAATCCTATGATCATAATCAAGATGGATTCATTCAAACTGTTGCAAAAAGACTCACTAAAATGGCATGGAAGACTAAGTCTTTAAATAATTTTGTAAAATCTATCAAAATAAATACAGAAATTAGCCATAATTCTTGTTACCAAGGCTTCAGCTCGTACAGGCTTATGTCTGTCTTTTTCAATAGGCAATTGTAGTGTCCTGGGTTTAGCAGCAGATGTCATTTTTTTCCTCTTAGTAGCTGGTGCAGCACTAGGTTTTTGACTTTCAGCCTGGGAACAGTGCTGATAGCAATGATGTTTTTAGTTACTGCTCAGATGTTTAGTCTGAGCAAGGACTTTGTGAATCTCATGCTCTGCCAGGGGGAGGGGGGGGGGGAAGTCAGGAGGAAGCAGAGACAGGACACCTGACCCAAACTAGTCAAAGAGGTATTTCATACCATAGCATGTCATGCCCAGGATGTCACTGGGAGTTACCCGGAAGTGCACTCACCGCTTGGTTGGGTTCAGTCAGCGGGTAGTGTTGTATTCTCTTCCCTTGTTACATCCCTTATCATTATTGTTATTGGTAGTAGCAGCAGTGATTTGTGTTATACCTTAGTTACTAAACTGTTCTTATCTCAACCCATGGGAGTTATATTCTTTCGTTTTTCCTCCCCATCCCTCCAGGAGTGGGGGGTTGTGGGGGGGGGGCTTGAGCTGTGTGGCTGACTGGTTTTTAAACCACAACACATTATATTGACATGGCTTTGAGTACTAGAGTTCTGGTTTTGGCGTAATAGAAAAGCAAGACTTATCTCTTAGAATGTATCATGTTCTGGTAAAGAGAACTCTTTTCCTTGAAGAAATTTTTTTTCAATACTCTACCAACAAATAAGAGTTGGAATTCATAATTCTTGGCCAACTGTTCAGAAACGCTTATATGGAATATCTGATTTCAGAAAGTCAGTAATGTGAAGTAGGACTTAAGTCTCAGAAAGTAAATTCATCAACGTTAGATATGCTGCTAATGATTCATAATAGCAAAAAAAATCCTCTGGCGTTTTTTCCTAGGTGTCTGTATGGCTTATGCACTTAAAGAGCAGTTGTAGTGAGTTTTTTTAATCTTTCCTTCAGCTTAAATTCATGAATAGAACTAAATGGCCTGTAGATTTATTAAAAAGTTTTGCAGATGAGAGAACGCTGTAATAGTTCTTGGAATTAACATTTTTTCCCCCTGGAGAAGAATACAAGAGATATTAATAATATTTCCTGATATTAGCATAGATTCACATACTTGTCTGGTTTTATGTACCTTCCTATATTTTTGCTAGACAAATGGCTGAACATAAACTGTAGTATAGTGAACTTATTTCTACACTTTTTCAGCTTTGATTAGATGACAAAAATTTAAATTCACAAAGCAAGCTTCAGACAATGTTACAGGCTCTGTAAAACAAGCTTTCTCTATATAAGCAATCAATTAAAGAATAGAAATCTATGAAGAAACAGCTGAAATACCAAATGCTAAAAATGGAATTTTTTGCAAGAACAAGTGTACAAATAATTTTAATTTAATTAAATATGGCAAGAGTTTATTTGGAAAAAAATACATATGTAAGGTGGGTTTATTTTCTTGAGGGATTCTGTTGCAGTGGTATCTGTCACCTGACATAATGGAATATCTCTTTGCTTCTAAAGGTTTTTATGCTAACTGTATCAACTTCATTTATGTTGACATAGGCAAAATGAGAATCACATATACTTTCTCAGTAATTATTAATTTTTATTTCCTGCTTTTATTCTAAGGAGCAGTAATTTCAACACACTCAGAAGCTTTGTTGCATGTTTTTAGTAATTTGACGTGGAGTATGTTAAAGTGATTTTTATACACACTATAGAGAGAATATAGTAGTGCTGATAATTCCAGTTATAAAAATGAAACTTTGCTTACCACAGCTGTATTCAGGCCTCTGCCAGAATGACAGAAGGCCTGAAGTTGCTTTCTATATGATCAACAGATTTCTGACTGATTTTATGCTGATTTGTCTGGATATCTGGTCATTCAAATACCCTAACACAATACTAGTTTCATTTCCTCTTCCCCCCTCCTTTATTTTCTTATCAGCCCTAAGAGATATCATATGATTTTCATGAATTATGTGCAAATAACTGAATGTTAGTTTAATTTAAAAAAATTAACTTCATATATAAATGAGACTTTTTAAAAAAATTAAGTTACAATATAACATTTGCAGTAAAATCGCACCCAATCTTGATTTGATAGGTTAACAGCATGTTAATATTTGAATCATGTGTTAACTTTTAAACAAATTGAGAACATATTGGAAAAACATAGATATAAGGTATGTGTTTAAATAGTACCTCTGAGTAAAACTTCAGTAAAGCTGAAAAAAATAGATACTTGCAAATTAAAAAACAAATATAGATTTTTTTTTTCTTTTTGTTACTGTTCAAAAAGTTCACTGGCAATTAAAAAATTATGTTGAATTAGAATTATAAAAAATTCAACAGTATCTACAGAAAGAAAAAAAAAGAGTATAAAAAGAATTTGAATTTTTTTAAGTCTCATTTAAAGGATTCTTATGATTTATTTTGACTCTCAGTGAACAAACAAACAAAACCAATGAACCAAACAAAACCCCAACCATCATAGAATCATAGAATAGTTATGGTTGGAAAGGACCTTAAGATCATCTAGTTCCAACCCCCCTCCCAGAAGCAGGGACACCTCACACTAAACCATAGCACCCAAGGCTTCGTCTAACCTGGCCTTGAATACTGCCAGGAATGAAGCACTCACAGCCTCCCTGGGCAATCCATTCCATTGCCTCACCACCTTAACAGGAAAGAATTTCTTCCTTATATCCAATCTAAACCTCTCCTGTCTAAATTTGAACCCATTACTCCTTGTCCTGTCACTACAGTCCCTAATGAAGAGCCCCTCCCCAGCATCCCTATAGGCCCTCTTCAGATACTGGAAGGCTGCTATCAGATCTACTTACTTTTTTTTTTTAACATACTTTCATGCCATACTTTTTTCTTGTTACACAAAAAATTGGGAGTTCCATGTAGAATCTAAATTCAGAAAAGGCCTAAAAAGCAGAAACCCCTCTTTTCTTGATTTGCCCTGACTTATTTTTCAAGGCTTTGCTATTCAGAACTTTTCTAGGTACACACATTAGTCCCTCATTTGTCTCTTGCATTCTCCTTTTCAGGCAGAATAGTCATTACTGGCATATTGAAGAAACAATGCTGACCTGCCAAGACGTTGCTTCTCAATATACTGAAACTTAATTTTTGACTCAATGCTTAGAGTAGAAAAGTTGTGCTGTTTGTAAAATCATTAATGTCTTATTTTCTGCTACAAGAATCATTAAAGGGTGGTGTGTAGGAGGGAGCAGAACTCATACACTGTTCACAGTTCCATGTAATTTCTTGTATGACTCTCTCTTGAATAGAGTATAGATAGGATGTTGGAGAAGTAATCCAGAAACATGGATACAGTCCCTTAGCACTGCGTGCAGCTGGATTTGAGAAGATCTACCTGAGTTAGATGGCAGAGAGAAAAACGCTGGAAAGAGAGTTGAAAGTAACTCAGAGGCTGGAGTCATGCAAGGAGAAATAAAAGAGAAAGAAATCATTGCATCTAAGGGGGGAAATCCCGTCAGGATTGGGAAGACAAACAGACCAGGGTGGGATCCCCATATATGAAACCATGCATACCATCTCATTCTTATATGATATTTCATTACAGACATGTTTTCTACCTCACCCCCTTGCTCCTGCAGGCAGGAAGGACAGTGACTCAGGATACTGCAGCTATTCAATTACTTGTTTCCTCCTCTTTGTTCAGTTTGCGTCCCCAGGTGTTATTTACCGCATGCTATTGAAACACTTCTCTGTATACAGAATTATTAATTTCCTCATAGACTCATTCCAATCTTCAGCTGATTCAGCCTTTAGTTATATTCAGTCCCTGCACATTAACTAAAATGTACCTACTGATTTACTCTTTTCCCAGCTCTCCCCATCAAATCATTCTTCCAGACCCACTAAATAGTTCACGGAGACTGGAGCTGCTGACTCCCAGGGCGGAAAAAGAGTAAGCCTTTGTATTTTATTAATGCTCACTAATGGGTTTATTAATGTTCAGTAGATACTTCATTTCATTGGTTTATGTTTCCTCTTTAGAGCACTCACTCTGTTCTTCTGAGCTGTGCTTTATTTTGTACTGGCTGGCTAGCAAAGAAGTTCATTTGTCCTGTGCCATTACTGCCATCTGCTTTGTCAGGCTTTTCTGGAAAATGAAACTGTGTCTCAACAATTTTGCCCTTGGTTAAATAAATAAGCCATAACTGTAGCTGTAACATCATTATCTGACTATGAGTCTGAAGGTCTTAGGATTTATTGGGGTGATACAACCATTACCATTGCAACTTGGCTTTATTGTATTCACCTTGCTGCACAGCTCATCTCTGCAGTACTTGTGGTGTTACTGGGAAAAGGCTCTGCAACTACAACTCTGTTCTAAGAACATTCTCCCCCTCCCACATTTACACACAAACACCCAAAAGGGTGTTCCTTGCTTCTCTAATCTTTGTCTGTGAATTGCTTGTTTTGCCTGTTTGAACTCCTTTCAACTCACTGACTTCCAAGCAGAAAGTAGTGAAAGATGCCAAATGTGGTATATGCAATGACAACACAGATGGTATTTCTGAAAACAGAAATTAGGAATGGAGGACTAACAGTCATTAAGTATGACCAGTGTTTGGGAGAAGAAGAAACACTTTCTCAGGTAATATCATCATATTGATAGTCCATATCAAGTTGATGAATCTTTTATTTTTTTATCTGTATTGTCAAGTTTAATTGTAGGACTCAGAAATCCTCAAGAAAGGAGCAGCAAACAGCAATAGTAATAACATTGCTTTTAATTTCCATTCACCATATGTTGATCTAATACTGTACAACACAGATGTAATAGGGTTCCTTGCCTTGAATGCAATGCATTTCTAATTCTGTACATTAACAGTTTTATTCAGTCTAGCCACTACAATAAGATTACACTAATTGACGAAACAAAACAAAAACCCACTGTGGAAAATGAAAGTGGCGCTGTACATCCTTTGGAAATGCTTTTGTCTAGAGAAATACCAGACTCTGAAAACTAGGGAGTTATGTGAATGGTAACTCAAACCTAGTTGTTGTCTTTGAGCTAAGTCCCAATACACGCAATACTCATAGTCATTCAGCTCTTGCAGATGCTGTGAACACTAGGGGATTGAGTTACATTTCCTCTATAAAAGCCTTTAAACCTTCTTTTTTGCTAGGTAGAGTTTGTGCTGGGGGCAGCAGTATTTTTTTACTAGGGAGGAGGTGCAGATTTCTGGCATGAATATACCTCATAAAAAGACGCCACTGATTAAATTAATAATGTTTTTAAATTATTAATTATCTTGGGGTGGGGCTTGCTTTTATTTTTTTGGGTTTTATCAGTCACATTAAACATATTTTCCACATTATATCAAACATTATTCCTTATCAGAATCTATTGGCAACAGTCAGAATGCGTTGTACACTTATTTGATCAAAAAAGGTAAAAAAAACCCAAATAACCATGAACACAGGCAATATCAGTAGAAAGACCACAGGTCGTTCTTAGAAATCTTCCTTTCATGGAGTTTGAAAATACTGTGTCCACATGTGGATATGCAATCAGAATAGTTAGGGTTTGAAAGGACCTTGAGATCATCAAGTTCTAACCCTGCTGCCATGGGCAGGGGTGCCTCGCACTAGACCAGGTTGCCCAAGGTCCTGTCCAACCTGGCCTTGAACATTACCAGGGACAGACCATTTACACTTTTTTGGACAACCTGTTCCAGTCCCTCATCACCCTCACAGTAAAGAACTTCTTCCTTCTTTCTAACCTAAAATCTCCCCTGTTTAAGTTTGGACAGGTTAGTGAACATACAGTTTCTTAAACCATACAATACTTACATCTGTGCAAAATAGATACACCTCCAGCTATT
>NDXB01020361.1:124622-137356 GCA_002631895.1 Agapornis roseicollis | reverse complement strand
CCAACAGCTCCATGTCCTTTTTATGTTGAGGACACCAGAACTGCACACAATACTCCAGGTGATACCTATTAAAAACTTACGAGTACCAAATGATGAGGCATAGTGAAAGAAGGAATTCTAAGAATGGACTTCAGGAAATGAGAGAGAATCATAAGACAGCAATCCTGAAGCCTTAAGACCAGGCAGAACCAACCTCAGCTATGTTGTGGAAGTCAAAGTGGACACTGACTGATGTGAGCATTGAGGCGACTGTATTCACATGGGTTGTATTGAGCACATAAGTGGATCTGAAAGGCTGTCCTTCAGTGCTCCAAGTGTGCATACACAATTTGTCTGTAGGCCATCATAAGCCATTGTTTTGTAAAATAACAAATATTCCCCAATAATAAACAAAATAAGCTTTATTATGTTCAAAGCCTTTATTTGACTATCCTACTACCCGAATAGCTGTTAGTGCGGGATCTTGCAGAGAGGCTTCCTGCTAGAGGAGAAATCAGAACTGCTGGACTAGTATTGGCTTCTATACTTTGTTTTCTTTTAGTTATATGAAACAGTCATTAAACCAAGTACACCACCAGTATGACAAAAGTGCTGCTATCATTTCAGAACCAGGTGCCAGGTCTCTAGAAAGCAACTTCTATTGAAAAAGTGGCTTTATGCACAGAACTAAGAAATATTTTTTTTCCCCAAAATCACTTCTCAGAAATTATCTCAAACCCAGCCTTCCCCCCAAGCCAGCCAGCCCTCAGAATCCTGAACAATGAAGCATTTCCTTAAAGTTCATATTCTGTTCACAGACACAAGAAAGAGTTAGGTGACTATGCATGATGATGCCAGGCTTTATTTTGAAGGTAGCAAACTGATTTAATTTAAAAGAGATTAATTAATGTTTTGTAGACTTTCATAAATCTTGAGAAAGATCAGAAAAGTTTTTCTGGTGTTTGAACAGTTTATCACCCCAGAGCAAGCTCCAGTCTCCTTACCAACAAACCTCTGAAGGAGTTCCATTCTTTCCGTGTTTATAGAACTTTAGTACTCAGGTTTGGGTATGGAGCACTTGCTTATCTATCTTGATTGCCAGACTTTCATGATTCTTGCCCCATGACAGTATTATCTGATTTGACTGACATAATCTTTATCTTGGAAACTCAACACTATTGTCAGGTCTCAGAGAAGATCTGATTTGGATTATATGATTAGGCTATTTTATTCCCAAAGTCTAATTGAACAAGTTTTGAACAAAGAGAAACACATTGTCCAGTTCTACACCTCCTATTCCAGCAAGAATACAATGACTTCTGTTTCCTAATTTTCCTGCTTTGTTCAACATAAAAAATCAACACTCTGTCTCAGTTCATAGATCTCTTTGTTTCAGCTTCCCTTTCTTCAGTGTTACTTATTCCTTCCTCTGTTGCATGCACACGTTTGGTTAATTTATCCAATTTAGCATCTATTGCATCTCCCTTTCATTTAAGTCTCTCATGCTGTGAAGAATGGCTGTCCAGGTCCATTTTATTTCTCTAAATATTGCTGCAATATCTGAAGAAGCTTCTTTTTCCCCAAAGGGCACTAAGACAGATGCTGTGTTTTCCATAATGTCTCTGAATTCTCTTGAGCAGCCTTCACCATGTTTCTGTGGATTACATGATACTCCTAAACGGCTGTTGCTCTTAATGGTCTGTTGGTCTACAGCGATCTTTCACTCAGCTTTCTCCAGTGATGGAGAAAAGTTAAGACCCAGAGAGAAAGGACTAAATATGTGAATATTAGACCAGTTTGCAATTGGCCTAAAGCAATGCGGAGGAAGCTTGTGAAAGCATCTTGGCACTACCTCCAACACAATTCACTACCAAGCCTACAGAGGTAGCATGTTGAGTTTGGTGGGCACCTGGCCCTTGAGAGGACATTAAAAAGTGGACAAAGTTTTCAGATGCAAGGTGAATCAGGATTATTTTTCAAGTCTCACTGAGTAGAATGAGCATCCTGCTCATTCCTCTTACTGGGCAGCCAGACACTGTATGCCATATTTACATCTGACTGGATAAGGGGGCAAGGGGAAGCTTCCCGAATTCCTTTGGAGTGACAGGCTAGGACAATGGCAAAGTCCAGATCAAATTTAGTTAGTAATGCATGTCTGGATTGGAATTTGCCATTTCAGTAGCCTTCCATTAAACCATGCTTTGTATGTATACCTAATATTGATACTGACAGAACAGATAACAATAGCTTCTTTTATTTTATTTGAAGTTGGTAAAATCCAAACCAGAAAGAATTGAGACCTTTCATAATCAGGATATTTTTCCATCAGCAGCTTAAATTAAAAATACTTTAAAAGTATTTATCCCAGGCAATGATAGTGGTTGAATATTTTCATCACTCTGTCTTTTAGAAGTTTCTGGTCTTGATTCTCAGTGGTAAGTTTAACTTCAAATATGATGCCTTTGCTGCAATTCCAGAAGAAAGTCAGAAGATGATTAAATATGCAGAACTGCAGATAGAGAAGGCTGAGTCTGCAAAAGAGAGGAAAATGTGAAATAGCAATACATGTCCTCGATCTGTTTACGTTACTGATGATTTGGGATTTTAGGGCATTTATCTACCACTTTTCAAGTACCAGATTCTCTTCAGGGAGCATACATCATTTATTTTCTGTACTAATTTTTTCTTAAAATATTCCCCTGCTTATTTCTTGGACTTGTGGCTTGACCTCGAACTAAGACTTTAGCAAAATAAGCAGATTATTATCAGGATTACAGAACAAATGGCACATTATGCTGGTCATACACATTTCAGGATGTCCATTCTAAGACACCTGAAAGAGGCTTTGAATATACTAAATATTTATGCTGTGAAATTAGGTAAATTTTAAGCATCTTTCAAAAAACTAGACACACAGAATCATTCAAACCTTTTATACATTTTGGTCCTATGTGAATGTGTGTATTTACCTACATGCATGAGTAAGTTATTGTAGAAGTTTTAGTTTTCTCTGACTTCCCTGAATAATTTGCTGGAAAGTCTTCCCTTGTCACACATAGTCATATGGACTTACCAGGTAATTAAATATAGGTGTCATATTTAGTGATACAAAATATTGTTTGTTAAATAACATATCCAATGAATTTCAATAAAGGTTTACTATATGCCTAGGTATCTAATTAAATAGATGATAAATTTCATTAGAGAGATTTTTGAAACAATTTATTTTTTCTAAAACCTGGTTACTTTTAACACTTTTAAATTAAATCCTTATTTCAGTGACTATATTTAAAGTGTGACTTGAATTCCCTGTAGTTCACCTCAGAGGTTTTTTATTTTTATTCCTGGCTAATAAACTAAGAGGCATACCAGGCATACCAGTAAAACCCCAAGCAAGCTGCCCTGTATCATACTTCACACTTCATCAAGATTCTTCCCTGTGTAGTAATACTATTCATAGGGTTTTATATTTGTTTGTTTTGTTTCTATGGTTATTTTTCCACTTACCTTAGGAAGTGTGATTGGTTTTTCTCAGCTTCCAATCTCCACTAGAACATTTTGAGTTGTCCAGAAAATCACTTTAAAGCTCTTACTAGTCAAATAGAGCTGAGTGAACAGACACGTGATTTATCTACATCTGTCTGAATGAGGTGAAAACAGTCTTTCAGGCACAGGGAATAAAATACAGAAATGTTTCACCTCCTAAAACTTTTTTTTTTTTTTCATGGCTTGGTGATTTCCTTTATGACTGGCATACATCTTCATTGTAGGCACCACAACCGCCCTTAAAAATACATTATTTTGCATCATTTTTTAGCAAATAACTGCATAGAAAATCTCAGATTTAAGAACTTGTTTTTTCTCAACCATCCCATGTCTCAAGTAAAGCCATTCTTTGTTAGGAAAAGCCTACAAAGCCAGAGAGTTTTGTAGCAATGTGGGACTCTGACAATTAAGCAACAAATTGTGTTCCAAAAGCATAAACCCAGCATAATGGTTGAGAAAATGCCTTCACAGCTGTGTCCTTTTCATAGCTTCATGGAGAGATGGAAACTTGAAATATTCCAATTACCATAGCATAATGTCTGTCACAGAAGGACCAGGACAATTATTCAAGTAACTAGAATGCATTAACAATGTGAAGAGCAAAATTAGATCTTGCCTCTTAGAATTTAATGAGGAATTCATGTGCCTTACAGGCAAGCTGGGGTTTCCCTCTTCAGCATACCACCAAATAAGTCCTATATCCATTGCTAAAACATGGTGAAGGCTGTTAAGTCACAGTGAAGCAGTGGACGTTGTTTCAACCACCATCTCTACACTTTTCCCAAGTGTTTAATCATTAGCATACCTCCAGGCATGTTTTTGGACTATGCCAGCTCCTCCTCTCCAAGAGGCTCAGTGCCACAGGTCTGTGCTCTGTTTTGGCAGCTGTGCAGTCAATTTGGATGCTGCTGCTTGGGAAGGAAGACACCTGAGCATGAGGAAACATGCAGTGCTACACCACATGGCTGCAGAGCAAGGGAGCAGCTGTTGTTCTACTGATCAACAGCTATGAAGTCATGTGTAACCAAAGTTTCCTCTTCGTCTTGCTAAGAGTCACTGTTTGCAGTGGGTTGTTTTATCCATTCCTGAATTGCTAAGAAATCAAATCCTTATTAAAAAAAAAAAAAAAATATTAAAGTCTTCCTGCCAAGTAGAGATGAAATGCATGTTGAGACTTCCACTACATAGACAATGACAAAGAGAAATTAACAAGCTCCTCAGGAAATAAAGAGAATGCAGATAGACAATCACTAGAGAGAGGTGTCCTCTGATTTTGCTACCTGCAGGCTTATCTAGCCCATCATAAGCATGAGTAGAATATGTCCCAGCTAGCACACCTAAACACAAATCTTCCACCCTTTTCATTCAGGGTGAAAATAAACTTAGCTGTAGCACCCAGAAGATCTGAGGAAATGGTGGTAGAAGCGGTTACATTCAACACCACAGATCCTAAAGTTGAAGTCATCTCTATGCCTCCTCTAGTGGCCTCCTTTGTATCCTGAACATGCAAATAACAGCTGCAGGATGTTAAGAGCCACTAAAAGCTCAGCCCTGTGTTTCAGGTGTTAAATTACACAAGCCTATGGAGACTTATTTTTGCTCTGATTTTAGACATGTTGACAAAAACGAGATCAAATTGGAAGGTAATCTGATGCTGCCTGATGATAGGAACAATAAGGCTTGCCCACTGATGCCAAATGAAGAACTTTATTCTTAAATAAAACACTTTGATAAAAATCCACCCTTCCCACGTAATTAGGAAATACAAAGGGCAGAACAAGAATTTGAGTTTCAATAATGAAAGATAATAAATCCTATTTATCACTCTAATGACAAAATGCTTACTGTAACCCAAAAGAGATCGAGAATTCAGTTTCAGAAGTATTCTGAATTTATGTCATCTTAGAGCTTTAAATAATGACTTGTTTCTACATGCTAAGGAAGTAAAAAAAATTACAACATAGTTTGGCAATATCAAGGAGTGTGCAAGACTTTATCCTTCACTGGAAATGCATAATTAATAATGCCACAAAACATGATTTACTATCAGGACATATTTTAACTACTGAAAAACTCAGACTGGTATCTTAAAAGGACAGGGCTTTAATTCTTGGGTTAAGATCTTTACACATGTGATAGGTTGTCCTTGGCCTCAACACAAGAAAGCACTTACATTTCTACGTGTCTATAAGTGTGGAAGTCACCATTCTTGTGTACAGCAAAACACCAGTTGGCACCGTGGCCTATATAGAGTATCTTACAGGACATTAGAACAAGTATGAGATCAGATATTAATTGCAGACTATCTCAATTACCCAAATATTGATTAGATCCATGCCTATTAGGATAAGGTGTAGAGATAAAATTTTTGAATATAGTAAGAGGTTACTCCCAAGAAATACAAGTCTTAGGACCCAAGAAAAGAGGCTGTTCTGAATTTACTCATCAATATTGTACATGACACAGCTGAAAAAGTACTAGTGGGATAGCCTTTCTGTAATAGCAACCACAATACAGTGAGCTTTAACATTGCAGGGTAGAAAGAAGGCTAAATAAATCCAGGATATGGATGTGGAATTTCAAGAAAAATTATGTAAAAAAATAAAAAATTAGGAAAAACTTAATAAAAATGCAAAATCCAAATATCCAAGTAACATTCAAAAAAGCAAGATGCTTAAACCAGCCTGGATTCCATAAAAAATACTGTAGTGCAAGAAGGGTAAAATGCATGGCAACACTCAGAAAGAAAGAAAAGCACACCCAAAAAGCTGTCATAGGATCAATGGGAAAGCTTGGAAGGCTTAGAAGGGAAAAACTTATTAGAAAATGGAAAGCTTGCCAAACTGAGAGCCCGTTAAGAAAATTATAGACTTACACAAGCAAGAAATTGAGAATTCTAAAAAAAATTTGAAGTATACCTGCAAAAGATTTTCAAACTGATAACAAAATGTTCTTTGAATACTTCAGATGCTGTGAAATCAGTGGAAATATTGACAAAGAGTGTGTAAAAGCAACACTCATGGCTCACAAAGGCCACAGCAGAAAATCTCAGTGAATTCTTTGACGAAGGCAACTCCACATAGAAATACTCCTTGCAGCAGATAGAGAAGATAGATCCATTTAAAATAAATATAACTCAAGGACAAGACTAAACGGATAAGCTGAAATCAGTAAGTCACCTAGTCCAAGTAGCATTCACCCAAGGTTCATGTGAAATTGCAGAAGTGATTCCCCAGGCATGTGACCGTAGGGTTTCAAACAGCCCCTGTGCCAGGTGGCAGGTGGATTGCCAACCTAATTTATAAAATGAGAGCCCATGAGGGGATCCTGTAAACTACAAACTGCAGTGGTATCCACCCTGAGGAAGATGGAGGAGTATACTTTAAAGAATAAGATTGATGGAGTCTATGTTAAAGAATAGGGTCACTGAGCAAGCCAAACATGGTTAGCTGGTCAAGAGTCTGTACGGCTTCTGTGAAGGGAAATCCTGTCTCTCTAAGCATGCTGGAGGACCATAAGGATGCACACAGTAAGCACACAGATAAAGGACACCCATAGGAAGTAGCGCGCCTGGAGTTTCTAAAAACCTGTGGAAAGGTTAGCTTTTCTAACTATTAAAGGTTAGTTATTTGAAAAAATTTACAAGGGACAACAAAAAAACTTGAGACTGAAGGACAGGAAAAATAAATAGGATGTACTGTCACTTCCCAGGATACAGAAGTCATGGCAAGTGGTATCCCTTAACAATCAGTGCTTCCACAGTTTATATCTTTCATAATTTTCCCCAGAGCACCTAAAGGAAAAGGGTTGTGAATATGAAAGCTGTTTCCAGATAAGCCTAAGCTCTTCTTGGAAGTCAGGTGTTGTGGCAATGCCAAGAAATCCCTGAAAGACTTCATAAAACTGAATGAATAAGCAAAACCATGTCAAATGAGCTTCAATGTAGATAAAAACACCTAGAGAGAACAATCTAAACCATCCCTACCACAATGCAGTTTTCAGAATTAAAAATTAGGAAAGAGATCTCAGTCATAGCTGACAGGTTCCTGAAATCATGCAGCTAAGTGAATGAGCAGAAGCAGCCAAAGGAGACAACAGTGTGTTTAGCATCATTCAGAAGGATCTTGAGAAGAGAGAACATAATATTGCTACTGTATAAAAATTTGATGAGCTCATATCTTGAGTTCAATGTGCACTTCTGATTCTGGCATCTCAAGAAGGCAGAAGACTTTAAGAAGACAGAAAATGTGGCAAATAAAATGATCAAAGGTGAAGAGCAGGTCTCCTTGTGTGCAGAGGACAGGTCTCTTGATTTTGAGGCTAAGATGGAGGAATATGAATGATGTTTACAAAAATCTTGGAAGCAGTGAATAAGCTGAAGTTGTTCTTGAAGTCCTGCAACAGGAGAACAAGAGAACACAATTAAACTGGCAGAAGATGTATATAAAATTTATAAAAGATCTCTTTAGACAGGAGGTGTGGAATTTACTAGCAAAGAACATTGTGGAAACAGAAAGTGTCAGAAGGATCAAGAGGGGGTTAGGAAAAGTACAAACAACAACTTCAGGTCTTGTGTGAGTATGTGGTGTTATGAAGACAGGGAGGAAGGAGCAATGCTGTGCACATATATGATTTCAAAATGAAATCAAGATACCGTCAAGGTCCACAATCACGTGTGGGAACAAGTAAATGCTCCCAGCTTCCTTTCTCCACAGGGAGATTAAGTAACTCTCAGATGCTCAAGAGCCTTGTAGCAGACTTAGTCAAAAAATCTCCTGTATGTGAACACATGAAGGCTTGCTTAAATCAACTATTCACAAGGGACTTTAAAGCTTGGGTCATGCCTACATTTTCTCTGTCTTGGAAAGGAATAAAGTTCATTCTGAAAGAAAGTCTTTACCACAGTCATCTCTGTACAAGTGACAGGCAATATAAAGTATAAATATTATTACATGTAGTAAGTTTCCATTACTCTTGAGCAGTATTTTTACTGATCATTATTCATTCATTGACATTTCCAACATGCCAGGCATTGCATCAAGAGGACATTTTTAATAAACTTTCCATTCTGTCTCTGTAAACAAATTTTAAATGACGTAATAAACCAAGAATTATAGCTACTTTGGTGTTTATAATGTGAAGCTCAGAATTTCCATAGGTTTTTGATGGTGCCCAAAATGAAACCAAATTATAATGTCCATTGGGGAGTCAGAGATCACAGTCTGTGACTCTGACAATTCTATTCCACGTACCTATTTCATGTATCAAATACCTTTCAAGTTCTTCTAACACAAGTCTTTTATGAAACAGTCCCTAACTCCTGTTATTGCTTACTTCATACAAAATGGGAAAGAAATTTTCTTTATACGAAGTACTATTTTCAAGACTTTTTCAGCCAAAAAGCAGGTGTTTGGCTAGAGGTAAAATAAAGTAGAAAATAAAGCATAGCAAAGAGGACCTGTGAGGCTGATGCTCACTTTGACCTTGCAGTGATATTTGTCTTCCCACCAAATGCTCCCAACATAATTAGCATTGTTCCCTCTTACCAGTGGAAGACTTTGGAATGAATTGACAGAGCATGAACTTTGGAGAAGGATATTTTGATATTCAACCTCATCAAGAGTCTCCTTGTTACACAGTTCTTGAATTGAGTCTTTTTTGCCTGGAGTGTTTATGCTCTTAGTTAGAACATAGATTTTCATATATTCTTTATGGTGATCAATGATAATGATAATTATTATTGTCTAACAACCTAGAGGTGACTGAGGGCTCCAGTGTGCTCGGTGATGTACAAACACAGTATAGACCATGCTGGAAGTATTAGGTCCTGTAGAACAAGTGGATAAAATTTATGCTACACAGAATTACCTAAAACAAGAAAGAAAATGGATAAGCATATACTGTAAAATCCAGTGTGTCTTGCATATAATTATATCAATTGACAGAACAGAACTAGCTACTAGAGGCTCCAGAATTTCCTTGGTAGCAAGTTTGCATTCATTGATTTGTAAATGGACAAGGCAAAGTGCAAGGTCCTGCATGTGGGTAGGGGCAATCCCAAGCACAAATACAGGGTGGGGGAGACTGGCTTGAGAGCAGTATGGAGAATAACTTGGGGGTGTTGGTTTTAACTTTGTTGGTGTTGGAGAAGATTAACATAACCCAGCAGTGCACACTTGCCACTCAGAAAGCCAACCATAACCTGGGCTGCATCAAAAGGGAGGTGATTCTGTTCCTCTATTCCACTTCTGTGGAACCCCACCTAGTGTACTGTGTCAAGTTCTGAGGCTTCCAACACCTAAAGGGTATTGGAAGACAATTGGAAGCCTACAAGAAATCTGGAGAGGGACCTTTTACAAGGGCATGTAATGAAAGGACAAGCAGGAATGGCTTTAAACTAAAAGAAAGGAGATTTAGGCTAGACGTAAGGAATTCTTTACTGTGAGGGTGATGAGATGATGGAACAGGTTGTCCTGAGAAGTTGTTGATGTCCCATTTCCGGAAGTGTTCAAGGACAGACTGAATGGAGCTTTCAGAAACCTGGCCTAGTGGAGGGTGTCCCTGTCCATGGCAGTGGGGCTGGAACTAGATGATATTTAAGGTTCCAACCCAAAAACAATTCTGTGCTTCACTGACATGCAAGAGGAATTCACTTTGAATTTCCTGCATTAGAAAACTATCATATACGAAGTCACATGAAAGTGAAGACAGTCTGCAGCTGTCCTCTGCTGCTTGTCTCAGGCTGCTACAGGTTGAGCTGTAAACCATTACAATTTCAGCAGAGCATCCGTTTAGTGTTATGATAATGCAAAGTGGCAAAGAAAACCAGCTCCACTATGTCTTACCTGCCAGACAGCAGCAGGTTTTGTAGCAGGCATTTTCTGTTTTGTTTGACTGATCTGAACTGTATTGCCGTGGTGGCACATGTATAATGGAAGTTATAGGCTGAGAAAGACTATGAAATAAAATTAAACTTTTTGCTGTTCAGAGAGTGACTGCATGACAAGGCAATATGAGAAACACAGCAAAAGACCCTGGAATATCTACATTTGCTTCCTGAACAGTGCAAAACTCAGAAAAGTTTGTTAATATTTTCTTTTAGCCAAACTTTCCAACAGATTTAATGCCTAGTCACAGAGCATTAACAGTGAGCAATGTTGAGAATTAAGCTAGAGAGAAGTGTTTCCCCTGGGACAGCACATTGCCTGTGAACATGCAAGCTAACTCAATATGTCTCCCCATCAACTTCCTTTCTTCTGTTTTAGTGAGTCAGGGAGAACCACAGCAATATGTCTAGCCCCCAAAATTGCACTGCTGCTTCTTCATCTGCATGTTCACAAATGCGTGCCTGGGAGAAAGCATGCTCCTTAAGGAAAAAGTTGGAGCAACATCTGTTGATACACCATATTTAATGACACTCTGTTCTTGTATGTCTGCATTATAACTTCGCTTTCTCTAATCTATTTAGAAATGGAACTCCACCTGAAAAAGAGGACATTTCCTGCTATGATCTTATACATTATATGTTTGCTATTGTCTGAGCCAGAAAACATGGCTGCTAGGTAAGCCTTTAAGCTTTGTGAAGGTCAACTCTGCTTCTTTACTTGAGGTGATTTAATTCACATATGATATCAACAGCCATGTGTGGCCTTTGTCAGAAGTTGTCGATATATTTAATGGTCAAAACTAGGCCAAAGTGTTGTTGATGAGTGATGAAAATAAAATTGGTTTGGTTTGCTGTATTTTAAAGGCTAGATGGTTTTGCAGCATGCTATTTGCTTTAGAACTATGGACAACAACATAGAACATAGTCAGCAATGTAATTGGCAATGTTCTAGAATAATTTTATTCTTCAGAAAAAATGTTCATGATTGTCCTCTGGAATATCAGAAACGCCAGCTAAGAAAAATACTTTCCTGAAACCAATTTGTTTTGCATATACAGTAGTGGAAGCAGGCTGAAAAGTGCTTTCCTTCCTGGTGAACTTTCATCTTATAGCCTTGAGCAAACAGGGATAGTTTTCTTTTCATTTTTGGCACAATATCCTCACTTAACCAAACTGCACTAGACTTGCAGGCTTATAAATCTTGACTACTTCTCTTAACTACACATGAGCTTATTATACATGTGTTTCAGACTGTGCCTAGTGCACTCTAAGAAGCTCATAATTAGAGTAATTTTCTGAGATCTTTGTTTCTATTATATCTGATAAATAAAAGATTACATATTTTGCACATTTCTTGGGAACAAACTTTTTACTTTGAACTTAAAATCTTTAGAATGTTGAGAAACAATGAAGAAAAATAATAACAGCTAACCAAGATAAGGGAAAATAATTGAAATGCTAAACATCTGGTTTTGTCAGAAAATAGATATGTTACAACTAGGAACAACTTCAGATATCTCAAGATAATTACTATAAAAACCTGAACAGAAAAAGTCAGTGGAGTCAACTTTTCTGGGAACTTCAAACGTACTTTGAAGAAAGTCTGTTTTCAGCCTTGATTGAAGCCAGAGGAAAATCTAGTAATTGAGTTTAAGATTAGAAATGAGCATTACATTTAAAAAATATTTAAATGTGTAAGTTGTCTCTGGGTGATGAAACTTGCTTGGCAATATGAGATTCTTCTTTTTTTCTTTTAATATGGTATCTTCCTTCAACATAGTCCATAATGCTTACTGATCAGTTTGCCCACATGGAATTGTTTTACCATCTTTCACAGTTTAGCCAAAATAAAAATCAAGTGATACCAATGCCAGAATTCTTTTTGCCTTTTATTTTTTTTTCTTTTCCTGAAAGGCAAGCAATAGCATTTGTAGCAGATCAGAAGTCCTCCGCTCCGCTACATCTGTTTCTTTTCTTTTTCCAGTATGAATCATGTAAGCTGTGGTCATCTTAACCACTTCAAGAAGTATTTTGCCAACTCACACAAATAGGTGTCCTCATCACTCATCCTTCTATATCATAAACTGTATTTTTTCCCTTGAGAATTGCAGATGTAAAATCTTGTTAATATAAATATATTATATATAAAAACTTGTTAATATAAATCTGTTGATTGATACAAAGTTTCGATTTAAAGCTAGGATGAATTCTCCATCCATGTATCCTGGAAAGGCCAACATCAGCAACATGTTGAAGCAAATAGAGTTAACGCATAGGTAACAAACCAGTAACATTATGAAAAAAAAAATAAAAAAAAAAAAAA
>NDXB01020361.1:85164-122820 GCA_002631895.1 Agapornis roseicollis | reverse complement strand
TTTTTTTTTTTTTTTTTTTTTTTAGGGTATTACATTGAGTGAACATTCAGCAAATGTTAGCATTCTTTCTAATTTGGTCAGATGCCTTCTGTGTAGCACTATCTTAAACCTAAAAAAGAAGGGTATGGACATAGCATATAGCATTTGCATAACAAGGTGCATGGATTTTGCAATTGCATTGCAAATTTACCACATTAAAGATACTCTTCTCCTATAGGAAACCAGTGGAAGCTTGAAGACTTCTCAGAAACTTGTAGAGAATAAAGGAGACTGAGGGTAATCTCTGGGTCTAGTGCCACTAATCTGTTAGGCTTCTTCCTGCTTTCTTCTCTATTCTTCTTTTTGGATTGCCAATATAGCTGATCTTTGGAAAAAAATAATTTCTGACTGCATGTATTACACATATTTCTATGTACTTTTATGTACACAAATACATCTGTTTCTGTGCTTTACTTGTATACCCTGAGTCATTCCCCTAAAGCTTTTTCTTGCTTTACATCTCATTACTTTTGATGTAGTAAGAAAAGTAAAAGGAACAGCATATCTGTGGTCTATAAAACTAGTTGTTGTTGGAGATCAGAAGATGGGATTAGCCAGAGTATATCAGGTCGAAAGTCCACTTAATCCTACATCCTGTTTCCAATCTAGAAAAGAGTAAGAGCTGGGTAGGCAGATATGATTCAGTAACACACTTCAACCTTCTCAAACATAGGGCTTTCAGAGCTCAGTGCAACATACATCTAATAACACTTAATTCATCCTTTTTCTTCTTGAAGCCCTGGAAGCTTTTAAATCAAACCATGGGAGTATTTTTTAAAATGTACTCAGATACCCATACACACAAAGAAGAAAGCAACCAAGTGGGAAAAATAACACTATAAATAAGTATTGCAAGTTTAATTTATGAAATGAAAATAACTTTCAACGATGCACAAGATAAATAATAACTCCTTTTAACAAAATTAGCTTTAAAGTTATTGATAAACTGCACCAGTGAGTTTATGTTTTATACAATATTTTGTTGGTTATGGCACTTCCAAAGAAACAGTCCCATATTGTAAAATTAGCACCAAGTGATACTTAGAAGTAACAAACACAACTGAAAACATCCCTTCTCCTAACACTTTCAGAGATTTAGAACTTAGAAAAATGTACATATCTAGTATATAGCATTGATATTATAATGGGTATCATTACTTTAGAGATAATTGCTGGCGGGACCTCTCCAGAGCATGGAGCTGGCACTAAAGAGAAACAAGTGAGAGCCAGTGGCTGCTCTACACAAGTAGGATGTTAGGGATTAAATGATGCTACATATGAGAAAATATTTGACAATAAGGGTGCTAACGAACAACTTCTGTTAAAACCTGAAAAGGTCTATTCACAGTTGAACTGAAAAATCTTAGCTCTTTACAAACACTTGTTTCTCTCCAGTTTATAAAACATTTGAACTTGAATGTCTTAACGGCTGCCACAGTCATTTGGTTTGGGACAGTATATTAAACGTTGCAAAGACACCACAGTGTTCAGGAACACAAAGAGCTCTTCATACAGACAAAATTTATTGTACCTTCTTACCATCTTCATGAAGTGGCAGAAATTGTCTGTTACTGCCCATGCTGCTGTATACAATATCCTTTCAGCTAGAAAATACTTTTATGTACTTGCATGGTAGTATAAGTTACAGTTTTTTGCTGTTGTTTTTGCAAATTACAGAGGCCTGGTACCACTGTGACTCAAACCTTTCCACATGACTTTATGACTTTAAAGGCCTCACTACTTTACAGGAGACTTTCCACAAGATCTCAAAGAAAGTAGCATTAACCCTTCAGTTTAAAAATAAAAACTTCCACCTATGGAAAAAAATGTTGCATGAGTAAGCTGACCAGAAATCCCAGTAGCAGCCAAAATTGTCTGCATGTAATGTAAGAAACAGTGACCTCTGTTTAACACCTGCTCATCATCAAGTCACTGATAAAAAGAAACCACGTATACCATAAACTGGAGATGTACTGTAAGAAATAAGGTAAAGATATTGGTTTAAATGTCTTTTGGCTTTTTAAAGAAGAATGGTATGAAAAGGGTAAAAAAAAATTGCTAGACTGCAATAAATTTTGCCTTAGTACAGCTGACTATATAGCTCAGTTAACATAGCTCAATTACGTACAGGAAGTGCTGGCAGGCTCTTCCACTAGTCTTCAAAGGAGTGAAGAACACCCCAAAAACAACTTAGAAGTTGACCTCTGCGTGTACCTTGCCCTTCCTCTTTGCTCCTTAGTGCTCCAGCCACCCTTGTCCTATTTGTAGGAAAGCAAGCTACTTTCCTAGAGAGTTTGGACACTTCCTTTTTAAGGCAGAACCAACCAGTTTGGCCCTCTAATTTCTGCCTCAACCCACATCACACTTTACATGAGGAAAAGAAAATACTCAAGTGAAGTGAATTGTCTGGGCATTCAGGTTCATATTCCTTCTCTGGTCTATTCGAGCCATCTGTTTCAGGAAAGTTTTGAAGTGTTTCACATGTGTAAAACCTGTTCAGGACAAGACTGCAGTACAGTCTGATGTCTTTCTCAGTATTATTCTTTGATTTCAGCCCTGGATTGCCTTTGGAGCAGAGTAACTTTCCTGCTGATATTTTTGTATATATTTTAGGGATTTTTAGAATCTGTGTGTTTAGTGACTATACACACACACAAAAAAAAAAAGAAAAAAATGGTGGCATTGAAATGGGAAAAATAGCAAAAAATAGCAAAAAGGCAAGAAATCTGGGAAATATCAGGGTTTTCTGGTCAGGACGGTGTGTCTTGGGTGAACAGCCCTCTGTGAACCTTGGTCTCAGAAGATGGAAGATGAGACACTCGCAAGTGGAGTAGGTTTGGAGTTTTAATAAATATTAGAATTGCAAGATTTTTACTATTTGGTCCAGTGCTGTTTTCAGAAGCTTAGTTCTATTAAAAATAAACTAAATTTCTCTCTTGTGTGCAGTTTTTATTTTTTCATGCATAGTAAGATTATTACACGGTACTTAATATATTAGAACTCTGCAGAAGACAGTATTGGATTGATTTATGTTATGTGGGCTAAACATATATTAGAAAAGTTTTTATGTGAGATTTTGTGGTGAAATTGCCTCATGCACACATATAGTAAATGTACCTTAAATGGAAGCTTGCACCTTATCATTTATGGTCAAAAATAAAATAAGCAAATAGTATATGTCATATTATGCAAAATGAAGTAAAAACAAATTAAATTTCTATATCTTGGCTCAGTACTTTGCCATATGTTGCCTGAAACCTCACAATTTCAATTTTGAGAGGTACAATTCATATGAAGAGAACATGAATTCACCAGAAACCCTAACAAGAGAGTTTGGCTCTGCATTGCTGACCTACAGCATCTGTCCCTACTAAACTTTCCCTGAACGTATGGGTGCTCCAAAATATTACCTTAGGAAAGAGTAAACTCATTTATTTCAGTGAATTCATCTTTTTCTTCTAAAAAAAAAAATAAATAAATCATAAAATACTCATGTTAAATGTCCCCTACCCATTAGAAGATCCTGCCTTTATTCACTGTGAACACAAAATAAAGGTTTTACTTTGGACATGCGTCAATACCATGCTGTTTGGTTGTTCAAGATTCAAAGCATTTAGAATAAAAATCTCATCTAGCTTCTTCATTTCCTATTCTCAAGGTGTATTACACTTCTATTTTTTAATTAATTCACTCAGCTAGGCTAGTATACAACATTTGAAGTCAAGTGTACAGAAAGAATAAGCTGTAACACAAACCCCATAATGTTCATAAATGTTTGAAGGAACCAGGAAGTCCAAAATATATGGCCTGGCTGAAGCCTGCCCTCTTAGCTTTAACTAGTCATTATTTCTCAGTAGCAATTATGATAACAACATGTCATTCTATACTGAATGAATTCCAATCAATTACAAGTGATTGCACATCACTCTGCATCAATCAGAGGATAATTCTTGATTCGGTGAGATGCAAAGGCTGATGTCAATTACACTTTGTTGATGCTCTTTGATTGCATATTCTTTTGCAAATACTATAGCACCTGAATTGTACCACACTGACTAACCTGGCTATTCTACATTTTCACAGGTTATGTCTAAAGTCATGAACATGAACAGAAGTGGTAAAATACAGCCTGTACAGTGTATAAAAATGCATTAGCAACAGTACGAATGCATAGTATGACAGATTGCATTGTGACATAGAGGGATGAAAGGATCCACTGGAATATAGCCTGGGGAAAAAGGAAGGAGATATCATCTCTGCTTTTTCTCCTCATTTTTCCTTTTTTTTTTTTTTCCTTAAAACTTGAGTATAAGCCAAATAGCCAAATTCTTGGCTTCTTTTTTTGATATTATCTAGTTGTATAAACATGCACTGGCATTAAGTTTGTATAAGCCTAAAGGTATGTGTGTGTTTCATTGGAGACTCACATGTGCACTTCATTTCTACATCTAATACATTTAATGCTGTGATGCTCATTAGATGGTCTTGTGTCAGTGGAAAGTAAGCTCAAACTATGCCAGTCTTATGGGAACAGCCAAAGGGTATTACCCACAATTCCTGACAAGGTGAGCCCAAAGTGAAGGAGGTGTTGCAGCCTTTTGTCACTCAGCAACAGGGTGAAGGGCTCTTGAGCTAAGCAAAGGCTACTCACCAGGCCAAGGAGTGGTACTACAATGTGGTACATGCACAGATGGTTTTTATTTATTTATTTTCTTCTCTGAATTCTGTGCATTTTGGGGACAAGGAATAACAAGCTTAATCTAGAGAATTTCTTTGGGCTTGCTGTAAGTAGTTTTCTTTGCCTGGATTAAAAAGAACCAGAAATATCCCACCCTGTTATGGGTTTACTGGTTTAATATGACTCATGAGCAACAGAACTGCAGTCCAGAAGCACAAAAAGGAAGAGCAATAATGTACATTCATCCAGAGAGAAGTGAAGATAATCTGTATGTTTGAATAGAAGTCATAGGAGCCTAAATTACTACTGTTCTTCTAATCATAACTGAAGTGCAAAAGCAATGCATAGAACCCACTGAGATCTACTTCAGTGCTTATTCAGAGAAAAATAGCCTTGTATTGGCTTTGTACACTGAGAGAGTGCTCTTATAACCAAACTGTATGGCTACCACCAAGTAATGCTCAAATGAATATAACATCCTTCTCATAGCGGGATTTATTCAGAAATTGTTCTGTATAGTGGGTTAATTTTGTGGGTAATTTTTTCATTTGACAAAAAGTAGTCCCTATTCAGAGAAAAGCCAAATCAAATAGATTTTAAACTGAGGGAAGGGGAGAGGCATAGAGAAAAGACTGACATGTCAAATTCTGGCATAAAATCTATGCCTTTATATACAGTAAACATTCTGTAAAGAGACAGTAAATTATAAAATGAAATGGGAGATGAGGATGATCAGCAGATGTAAAGGCTTAAGTCCAGGGTGTTGCTAGAAACACAAAACTGACACCTTCTTGCCAGCACAGTTGGTACAGTTTGTACTTCTGTCATCTGGAAGAGGGGAACATCACCAGGCTTCTCAGGAAGACTGAAACACAAACAAATTATATAGCATAATGTGTAACACTGACATACATAAAGGTTAGTGCAAGCAAAGAGAAGACCTCTTCAGATGACTTTTGGTTTCCAAAAAATAGTTTATTGCTGAATAATGAGAAACAAGTGTAGCAGTAGCCTATGAAGGGCTCCTGCAAACCTTCAGGACCAAGGAGAAAATCTGAAACACATCCTGCACAACCTATGAACATAAAATATTCTCAAATGCCACCAGATCGCCAGTATTTAATTCTCTAACTCTGATGCACAAAACCAAGGAAATCAAAATTGTGAAAATAAACTGAAATTTCTGACCCAAGACACTCAGCCAGCTTCTCAACTGTGCTTAATTGACCTTGAAGTCCTGGAATAAGCCAAACAGGGAGATCAGTGGAGCATAGCTGAGTGTAGAGTGAGTTAAATGAAAGCAAACCAGGCATCTTCTTAGCTATATTTTTGGAACTTCCACTTTTGGCAGTTAATTTATTTCTGCCAGAAATCATCCATTCAACAGATTAAAATCTCTCTGTGGGAAGAGAGTCAGAAATGAGTGAGTAAAAGTTTTTGAGGGTCAGTGTGGAACCTGTACTGAAAGCATGAAGATTAAGTAGCCAACTGTCTGTTGAATCAGCACTAACATGCAATATCTGAGCACTCTTAACTAAATGGCTTGTCATTCTCAATATATTGCTCTTTCCACTGGTGAATTACACAACATCAAAAATCAAGAGCAAAAACTAAGACCTGCAAACAGTAATAGAAGTCTTTTGTGACTTTAGACAACTAGCCTCAAGCTTTTGATCTGGATCTGGCAGGTCTTGTCCTGTACATCTTATAAATTATAGGATAGTCTGGTGCAGCCCAGTCTCCTTTCCCTTCATTTGGGATTTTGGAAAATCTTCATGGTTTTTTTTTTTCCCTCACATCAAGCCCTATGATAGATCCTTGATCAGGAAACTGCTATGAAAGATGATTTTGCAACCTTCTAAATCTTACTTGTCCATGGAGTATGCCTGTAGACTATGCTGATTGTGGCCTCTGAAAAAGGAGTACTATCTGGAAAATTGAATTAGTCCTTCTGTTCTCTAGCACAGTCCTTATCAGACTTGAATCACTTGCTTTTTTGTCCCTGAAGAGAGAGAGTGTCCCTAGAGAGAAGTGAAAGTTATTGTTATAAAATGGATTAGAAAAATCTAGCAACTGCCAAGTTCATCTTCATATTATTAAGAGGCTAAAACAGCAGGGCAGGGAAGTTTTCTTCATTTGCCAGTAGCTGAACTGTGATTGATTTGGATTCCCTTTTTCTCTGATGGAATCTCTGCAGCCACATTTCAGGCTTAAAAATCACTTAATTTTTGTTTTGTAAATGTTTATTTGTGTCTTTAATGTGCTAAATGAAACACTTTAAAACTAAAGAGAAGATTTAAAACCCTTAGAGATGATAACAATGACTGGTGCCTTGCCCAGCAGAGCTAGCAATTTAAATGACTTATTGGAAACATCAGTTATTGGACATGAGCAAAGAGAGCATAGCAGACAAAGTGGCTCCAAATCCTGTTGCATAATGGAAAATTTTGTACAGCCAATTCCAACTGTGAAAAGGGTAAAAGAAAAAGTCAGTCTAGGCTCACAAGAGTGTTAAAACCAGCCAGTTTATTTCAAGCTTTGTATTTCAGCAGTAAAACACTGACTTGTTGACTGTAATAATATCTAAAAATCACCACTTTCCTTTGAAAATAACTCAGACTTTTTATGTGTATTTTATCTAGGGTGAAACTCCTCTATGTTTGTACAAAGACATGAGTAACATTTTCTCTGGAAAACAGAGAGCAAGTTTAAACTAGATTTTCTCCAGAAGAAAATGTCTCATGTTTAAAAGCCAAATAGGACTTCCAACTTGTGATGCCTGTCATTCATATAACAACTAACTAAATCAAAATCATTAACAAAACATGTCAAATTTTGTATTTTCAAGGCAATATGATTTTTCACAGATCTCTTAGCAGTATATTAAATGTATAATCTGTCCCTACCAGCCTCATATGCTAGAAGATGTAATAACCGATTCAAGCATTTAGAGTAATAGCAGCATATAATTAAACAAGTGACTATGTCAGCAGGGAAATCTCCACTGAAGTGAGTACCTGGTCACACTAGCAGTTAATTTTGTGGCTGTTTTCATGAATAGAAATGCTTCTGGTTATGTAAGCCTCAAAGCTGCTTCTATTCAAGTCACTGAGACTATTGGAATCATTGAGACTTCAGCAGAAATAGGATCTAAGTCATTATTATTTGAGCCACCAGCAATTCTTGA
Source organism: Agapornis roseicollis (assembly GCA_002631895.1). NCBI lineage: Eukaryota > Metazoa > Chordata > Aves > Psittaciformes > Psittacidae > Agapornis > Agapornis roseicollis. Next base: position 114,916 of record NDXB01020361.1, on the reverse strand, counting down.
AATGCTAGTGACATTTTCCTTTCTGTAAAATGAAATTTTTGGAAGAGTGAAAAGCAAGTCATTAGGACACACAAATTGGACAAAGACTTTTGTCATACAAGGAACTGTCCTAACAGGATTTTATGCCCTTGCTGATCCACAGAGATATAGCAGATATGTATTTCTTCAAAAAGAATGTTGATTTAAAGGAGGCAGTACATGATATTACCAAACATTCACATCAGAGTTCCTCTTTACTTTATAAAGATCACCTAGCTTGAGATTGTAATGCAAACTGTAAATGTTTATCTCAAATGGAAACCAACAATATTTTAAAATGGCTGAGGTAGGTAGTTTTTGGTGAGGCACCAATGAGTTGAAAAAGCAGACCAATAATCCTTCCCCCATCATTTCATCCTAGGCAAGTGAGCTAAATTTAGAAAATAAGCTGGATACAAGCTCCTATATGCTTGTCAAAATATGATGGCAATTAAACTGGCATCTATTCTGTACCTCATTTTTTTAAGGAATATATTTTTCAAGGCTTTGACAGTTAAAAACTATTTAGATTATTTATGACATTTCCAAAGAGTTAGTAACATTTTTTTTTATTGCATTGCATTTTGCATAATATAATTTGTCACTACTTCTTTATTAAGCTTGTTTTATATTCATAGTTGTCCCACAACACTATATTTTCCTCTTTGTCAGCTCAGAACTTCATTATGAAGGATGAGGTTTTATCGTTTCCTAGTGATGCAAATGTCTACAGTGAATAAGTGTCATTATGCAGGAACAGGAATTTAGTTTTCCTCCATTAAGCAGCCAGGCTAATGACTCAACAAGTTTATAGCCCACCACAAAATTTGATAGCTTGGTGTGAGTTAAACAAATGATGGTTACATATTTATATGAAAATGAAAGTGGCTTTTTGGGGGTGGGTATTGTACATCTCTCATTTAAAGCCTAGACTTCAATTTTTAATTTAAAGAAGAAACATTCTCAGTTATACCTTAGGATGAGCATGCGTTCTACTTCTATATGCCTGACATGACTGTTATATGACAACACAATTGTAGAGAAAAAAACAAAAAAGTGTTTTATGGCCAACTTTCAGATCCCATTGACACCCATGAAAACATTATCATTTAATGGCTTCCAATTTTGACTATTTTTTGTTATATGCAGAAAAAAAAATCTTTTCATAACGAACATTACATACAGCTGAAGATGATATATGCTATGTTCTCAGCAATGGAATTTTTCCATCTTGGTACAATACCCACTGAAAACTGTTTCAGTTTCAGTGGACAAACTATACAGGCAATATCACTGCCAAGCTCTTTCTTTTCTTTATACAGTCAGTTTTAAGAAATTAAAAGAATGTGTGAAAAGACCAATTTGACTATTTCATCTCCCCTCCAGTACGAATTTGTCCCCATGGTACATTTTTTCAAATGCTTTGCCTAATCTAATTCCAAATATGTCCAGGCTTAATGCTTTCAGTGTTTCCCTTGGGAGGCTGTTTCTCAATTTAAGAGATCATGCTGTTAGGATTCTTATTCAGATATTTGGCTAAAGTTTAATTTTTTTTGCTTAATTTCAGTCTACTTCTCCTGGGGACAGACTCCTGGCTGTCCGAAATTGTCAGATCTTTCCTAATTTCCTTTGGGTTGGACAGCACAAGAATCTGGTCAAGGTTTTCCTTTCCTTCTATGTTAACAATTCTTCTCTCCTCTGATATATTATCTATTAATCAGCATGCTCACACTTAGTCATTGCATTCTGTATTTAATAAGACTTTCAAATTCTGCTTTCTAATACCATATTGCTTGCTGTGTCAATCATTCCATCCCATAATTCACTTATTAATCCATACTTCATGTAGAGATTAAAATCAGCTCCTGAAGTAGATGAAACTTCTCCATAGTGAAGGTAGAACAGCTGCCATGATCATAAAAGAGGATTGTACTGAGGGCAATGAAGTAAGATCCTCCTTTTGATAAACCTTGTATTTGATATTTCTGCTTTTAGATAAAAGAAAACAGAGCCAATAATATGATCTGGGTTTGTTGAGAATTATTTTTTTTTAAAGGACAAAAACTCTTCTACTTTACACTTCAGATTTGTAAAGGATAGCTGGATGTTTCAGAACAACTCCCTATTTTCAGTGGTGCTTCCTACCTATAATCTGCTGTGTGCCCCTAACACAGGCTCTTATTACTTGCTGATAAAAAATTACCACCTCTCCACTAGCTTGGAAATCCACTAGTTCCACAATGGATATATTAAAAATACCATGGGAATACATTAGCATAAACAGGTTTCATAACTGAACTGCTCATCACTCACATAGAATCATAGAATCACAGAATAGTTAAGGTTGGAAAGGACCTTCAGATCATCAAGTTCCAACCCCCCTGCCATGGGCAGGAACACCTCACACTAAACCATGTCACCCAACGTGCTGTCCAACCCATCTTCTTTTGTAGGTACTTTTGTTAATTTCTGAACTAGCCTATCAATGCAGCAATCTCCAGAAGACCAAACAAAACAAAACAATCTTTTCCATGGGCACAGTTCCAGGATGAGGTCATATTTAAGATATATTTTAAAAGTAACCAGTATTTCCTATTTTAAATTAAATTCCAGCTCTCCTGTGCCTTTACACATGATAGATTGAGCTCTCTGAAGCCAACAGTTCTTGGGATTTTCAAACCCAAATCAAAACAGGAAATGGACTTTAACCAGCTAAACTTTGCTCCACGAGTTCTCAGCTCATTTGGACCAGTAATATAAATGCTTTTTTGTTTTCTTGTCAACATTTCTTAGAAAATGACAAAACACAAAAGTTTTTGAGTACTGTTGGGAACATACTTTTGACAGTTTCATGTCCAATTCACTTAACATTCTGCCATGGCCCAGGCCTGCCTGAACTATTATTGCTTATGAAATCTATCATGTTTTAAAAGGGGGACTTCAGAACATGACACCTATTTATGTAGGAGTGTCTATGAGGCTGTCTTATTGAAGACCTCCTACTGTTTTGCCAAGTGCCCACTGTCAAATTGTGACTCATACAAGAGTCTTGAGCCCAGCACTTAGCCACTAGTAACCTGCAGAAGCCTGGCAAAGTGAGATCACTGCTGTGATATGGCCACTTTCTTTTAAAAGTCAGAGATAGGCTCACTCTTTGAATAAAGCGCTGGTGCACCATACAACAACCTGTGGTGAACTTTTTCATATGTGATAAGTAAGGTCATCACTAGCAGAAGCTCAATAGCTATACTGCTTATTAGAAATACTGCAAAAGCAATGTCTAGTAATGATTACACTGTACAATTCAACGGTACTCAAACACCCTGACCTTGCTTATCTCTAACCTAATACTTATGGAGGTTCATCTGTAACAGGAGTTACTGACAGTATCAAGGCAGCACACATTTTTGAGCAATATTCACAGTGAGAGCACATAGAAGTTTCTCTTTGCTTCTGTGAACTTCTTCAGCCATGCACCATTAGTGCTAAGATCCCTAACAGTATTTCAAGCATACCCATGGCATTGAGAAGTACATTAGGTAAAATTCCAAAATACTACTTCACTAGCTTCTTGCAAACAGTAGATCATTTGACTGTGTTCCAGACTGTAGGCTTAGATCGGTGGCATTCTTTTTCCTATAGTAGAAATAAATCTCCCAGGTAGAATGAATGTATAATGTTAGGTTTTATTGAAAGAAAAAAAAGCATGAACTAGTTCACAAGTAGGCTTTCAGTTACTTCTACATATTAGCAGTTACAAAAATGAGGTTTGTGGCCTTAGGCACTGAATTCAACCACTTCGTATTTCCAAGTACCAACCCTATTTTTGCTTCCTTCCAGGCACAAGTTCACAGGGCAATCAAGTTGAATTCTCAATTCAAGTATGAATGGTTAGCTAAGCTTTTCTCTCAACAAACCACATTATAGAAAATCTAGGGGAAATCAGTTATAGAAAATCACAGAATCTAGATTTTGGCAACTGATAGAGACTAATCCATGAAGTCATCTTGTAATAGGTGTTACAGACCCTGTGTGAAGTGAGACAGTGGTCCCAACTCTATAACTAAAGGTCAGGGGTCCAAATAGCAAATGCAACTTTTTTAATATATTTTAGCAGATAGATGATGATACACTAGAACTGATGATCCGGAGAAGGTACCTCCAATTCAGTTTAAAGTATTATTGAAACATTCCCAGTGATGACACTGTCCTGGGCCAGGAAAGATTTCAGTACCTCTTTTCAGAGAGTTGAGTTTGGTTTTCATAAGAATAAGGGCCACATATGTAATTTTGTATCACAGACAGTTATCACCTACCATTTTACCACTGATGTAAAACAGAAAATAAACATCACTGTCATGTTGTGTCAAACAGGTAGATAGGGACAGAATGCGCTGAGTCCCCTAAAAAGCTAGCAAGAACCAAAAGTATATTCTCAGCAGCTTTTGGGCCTGGGCCAGATTCATAGAATCATAGAACAGTTAGGGTTGGAAAGGACCTTAAGATCATCTGCTTCCAACCCCCCTGCCATGGGCAGGGACACCTCACACTAAAGCAGCATTTTCTAGCATTCACTTGCACAGCAGCATTTTCTAGTATTTCATTTCTAGTATTTAATTTAATTTTCATAGTATTTCATAGTGATTTTCTAGTATTTCATTTAGTCACTGCATATTGTAAGGTAAGAATAGCCATAAAACAAAACTTTGGTGCAATAAGGTGACAACAAAAAATAACCTTAATAACACATTCAGTGATATTTTGTGTTACAGAATTATTATTTCTATTTTATTAATTGAGAAATCAAGGCCCAGAAAGACTATATGGCATTTTTCAGACATGCAGAGCTTCCCTATGTAAATGAATTGTTGTTAGTCCTGTTCCCATAGGTCAAATGTTCAGCTCATTAAAATGTTCCATCATGGACATCCACCATCACAATTCAATGACCTCGTGGGCAATCCTTGCAGAGGCTAATGACTTATTTAGCATCAGCATTGATCTGCCAGGTATTATCTCTTTGAATTAGAAGACCTATAAATACAGTTTAATCATTCACACAGCTTAATTAGCTACAGCATTACTGCAGTTTTATGTTGATGTAATATTACCCAACTTATATGCGATTACTGAAAAATCACACTGTGATGTAATATTCACTAGCTAGTCTTTCAAGTATCTCAGGCTCACCACACCCTATTTTCAGAGGTGCTGTTATATAGCGCCTACGGTTCTGCATGAACATTAGTTTGGGCCAGTGGTTAGTCAGAACTTCTGAATCTTGGCATGCCGTTGTGAAGACCGCTTGCATAGCAAGTGTAGACAAGCCTATACATACATATATATTAATGTGCAAAAATAAATCCACACAAAAAAAGTTAGTATTTGCACACACACACATACATCTCTGGGAAACTGACCTACAAAGACAGCTTTTGTTTTCAATATCTTTAGTGAAAGATACATATGTTAGGGAGATCACTGTTCTCACCCTTAAAGACTGTCTCGTGTGCGAATAGCCAGAAAACCATTCTCCCATTTACCTTTGGCAAAACTAAAAATATGCGATTGTGTTCACAATCCTTATACTTCAATTATGTTTCATGGTAATATTTGCTACTTAAATATTATGCAAGCTGTTCCTTGCTTAATGAATGTTTGCTCCTGTTCACAAAATTTCAAGGTTAGCACAAGGTCAAGCTGCACTTTGCTGAAAAAGCCAGTTATAAATTTCATTAATGTATTTCATCATGTGATGTTTTTCTGGTCATACTGATGATTGTTCTGGAGTTAAGAAAGGATAGCTTAGCACATATGATACATAGATTACTCCTAAGTTCACTATCTTGGTGGACAAAATACAGACAATGTTACTCCTATGTCTCTCTTTCCAATTGCTATGTTTCAACTAAGAGCTGAGCTCTTGCTTAAACAAAATAAAACTTACTTAGACTGATGGCAATTAAAAAAAAAATAGGGTTTTGTGTACAAATTAAGTTTCTACTGTAGTTTCTAGTGATGTCTAGGGACATCACAGATGTCCCTAGAAAGTTTGTTAGCTGTTTGCTAATAGATTGGCTCTTGACTATTAGCTGTTTCCCAATATTCTGGTTCTTGATTAAAAAGGATCCACACAGTTAATCTCTAGCTGCTTGACAAGCAGAGTGTAACTGCGTCAGAGACATTTGTTCACTTAGTAAGTGGGCATACAGCAAACTGAGGCTTTGAGAATTTGGGTGGAAGTGGACAGAAATGGGCTCTAGACAGTGTGGGAACAACACTGATGGTTATGGGCCACAAGGCTCAGTCCCCAGCCCTGACTGGAGAAACCAGCCCTGATAAAACAGAAACTATGATTTAGATGGAGCTCTGGAGCAAGGCTGCTGTTGTAAAGGTCTCAGGCAGCATCAGCCTCAAGTATCTTTAGATCTTTGTTATAAAAACTGAAAAATCCCCTGAACTCATTATTCTCTCTTTTCATTTCATGGAGTGAAGGATATCCAAGAAAAAATGAGCAAAGGGTGAGCAGGCAAAGGTTAACCTGTTAACTCTATCCTCACACACAGAGAAGCTCTTCCAGACTTTGTATTTTTTGTCTGAAATGTCACTCTTCCACTCTTCCCCATGGAGGTGGCAAGCCAAAAGAAGTACAGCATTCCAAAGTATAGTATACTGTCATGTCTGCATCTTGTAAAGTTAATTCTAAACTAATAGTTGTTCATACCCTCACTTGGACATGATGAGGATGAAAGAGTAGGCAACCAAGATGAGAAGTGTCCCTGAGGTAGAAGTTCCATGAGTGACGGAGCATGGACAGACTGACTTTCCTGCTAGATTCTCAATTTTCACTGTATTTCAGGGAACCCAATCCTTAAGAGAAGCAGAAAATATTAATTCACTGAATGGCCCTTTGGCTTGCCAGTTTTTAATCTGTGATTGTTGTTTAGTGGTTCAGGACCAAATTAATTATTTTAGACAAATGATTACTTTACATGCATGGTAAAATACTTGAAAACGTTCTACGAGCATTTTTGGATGGCATGCATTTGCACACTAGCAATGTTGCATCAACCAGCCACAGTGGTAATAAAGAGCCAAAATAGTTTATTGAGTTAATAAAGTATTATTCACAAAATAATCGATGTCAAATTATAACATATCTGGTCAATTGCCCATGAACTATGAAGAACTAAAATAAGCCTTGATAGGGTAGGATGTATGCACCAACACAAGTAGCAATGTGGTAATTTGTTTTATAAAGATATGCATAGCATCTGTGAGTAGAAGTGCAATTTTCACTATATTCCTGTCTTTTAAATATTTACCTACATTCTGCTACAATTTTGATAAAAGGGTTTGCAGGATGTTTATGTTTATAATTTGTAGTAGATATTCCAGCAGTAGGAAGAAAAAGTTGACTGAACTTGTTTAGGAGGAAGAAAGGAACATGTAAAAATGTGACAGTGCCTTCCAGGAGCACATGCTAGAAGCAGTCAGGTATGAGGCCTGATAGAGATCTCCCGGAAGAGATGCTGGAACAGCAGCATAGGCCTGCATACTCACTGCCACATCTCTATGCAGCAGATGCCTATTTATATAGTAAAAGTTCCCATTCCAGTGTTTACTGAAAAAGCTCTTTGAATTTTTTCCCCAGTCACATGCAATGTATGCTCATGATCAAATGGCATACAGTTGGCCTTGTGCCTGTGAGTGTCTGTGAACCAGTACAGTCAGGGTGCGAGAAGGTCCCTGTACAACATTTTGGTGACAAGGGCTTGCAGTGCCTCAAGCAGAAAATCACTTGCCTAACTACTGGCTTTCTGTCATCACGGTTAAGCAAACCCTTAGAGAGCATTTAGGTTAGTGTTTAAGGAAAAAAAGATGTTAACCTTGATGTGAAATGTTGAGCTGTATTCTTTAAACTAGAAAATAATATTGTGAAATAAACAGAGATTAATAATCTGAAAAAAAAAAAAAAAAAAAAAAAAAAACTAAAAAATTAAAAAAAAAAAAAATTGTAAAAAAAAAAAAAATTGTAAAAAAAAAAAAAATTGTAAAAAAAAAAAAAATTGTAAAAAAAAAAAAAATTGTAAAAAAAAAAAAAATTGTAAAAAAAAAAAAAATTGTAAAAAAAAAAAAAATTGTAAAAAAAAAAAAAATTAAAAATCAGAAAAAAAAAAAAAAAAAAAAAAACAAACACCAACCCCAAACCAAAACAAACACAAAAAACCCAACCAAAAATCAACAAACCCTCAAGGTTGTAAAATCTAACAGATTATAATTAGATATTGTAATCTAAATAGCTTCATCTGGAAATCAATGCACATAAGAAGAGAAGAAGCTGAAGTATTGCTTATAGACAGGTTGCAGCCTATGCTAGTTCCTCTCAGATGAATAGCACTTTCATATCTGAAAGAATATTAATCATCATTAACAGATTGAATACCAGGCTTCTGCCATCGTTGCATTTCTGATTATTGAGGACTCATAGATAGAAGATATATGTGCTGTCAATAATGAACCTAACTAGTCTTCAGCCAAAATTACAAAGATACGAAATTGCAGAGTTGGGTGATCTGCATAAATCTCATATATCTGAGATTTGAATGGATTATTTAAATTTTTTGGTATCTTCAACTCAATTGACAACAGAAATCACTACACAGTAAAATATATATAAAATGTATGTATGTTATGGAGTAGCAATATATATATCTACTAACTAAGTATTAAGCCTTCAGTGTGGTTCCTTACTTTTCAGTCCAAGGCCTTTTGCAGTGGACAGCTAGAAGTAGAGAAGACCACCATCTGTATTTCTCTGTGCATCAAGGTAAATAAGCAGTTATTTGTACTGAGAATTTCTTTAGCTGGTTCCATAAAGGATTCAGTTGTAAAATTTAGATTAGGCTTTAAAGCAAACTTTAACTGATCTCCAGGCAGAGTAATTCCCTCTAGTGCTCTAGGCTACTTCTATATGCAGTTAGAAGTATCCAACAACTATTGTGTTTCTCATCCATGTAAACATAGTCTTTTTAATAGAAAACAAGGTAAGCTGATGGGTGTTGACTGTTCATATTTTCTTTCCTATTACCTGAAAACTGCAACTCCTTCATGACTTTTAAAACTAGGTTGTTAAATTTCTCTTAAGTCTAAAATAAAAAAGAATTTACTATATTGTGTACATGCATATTGAATAATTAATGAGGATTTAATAAATCAGTTGCACTCATCATTCACCTAAAAATGTAATATGTATTAGACAAACATACACTAAAACCATTTTTTTAAATAGTTAAAGCTGTAAGTTAGCTTTTGCTTAGCTCCCTTGTGTATACGACACAGTATTTAATTACAAGTTACCTGTGATATTTTGCACAGAAAGATAATGCTGTCTGACTAAGAAGCTGTTGAGCTCTTTTTTTTCAGCGTGTGGCTCTGTTGCCATCCCCAACAATGTCCCAAGCTCTCAGTTGACAGAAAAAGCCTTGACAGCAGTGAAAAGCAATGTATTTTCCTCAGTCACAGTGTCAGAAATGGAACAGTTGTTTTGGCTGTAGTTTATGAAAAACACATTAAGGGGCTGATACGTGTCATGAAGAATATTAACCAGAATGCATAAAAATTGGCAAATAAATAAGCAACTAGGTCTTATGACTGTGTCCAATACCTTAACAACAAACAAGACTATGAGTCCTGACTTCAGTCTGTTTTCTGTACACAATTTTTTGGGTCAGAACTAGAATGGCTTTCAGTAAGGATGTGGTTTTCTAACTTCAGAGCAGGAAGTCAGGTTATGGCTGAGATAATTATAGGAAGCTCCTGAATGAGATAGTAGGCCAAGTTAAAGGACAGGGGTCTTTACCTTACTCTAACACAAACATTCTTTCTGATAGAGAAAAAATCTGAACCCTAAGTTTTGCCACAGAGCATGCACTGGCCAGGGTTTAAATGAGACCTAGGGCATTAAGCAGCCTGCATCTTTGTCAGCCAATTGGAAACTGCAGCTGCCTGTGCACTGTGGGAGGAACACCACCTAGCAAGGGAATCTCTGTTTGTCTTCAAGGGTATAGCTACTCAAGTGGAATGAAAAGTGTGCAAATTAAAATGCTTGGCAAATGAAGGACCTTACTGTTGCAGCTCAGTCAATCAGAAATGTTTCCTGGAGAAGAAACAGGGTTTTTTTTTTCTGATAAAGCATTCTTACAAAGAAGCTACAAGAAATGACAATATTGTAAAGACTGGGAATCCATAAACAGACCTCAAGGGTCAAAGATGCATCTACATACAAGAGAGACAGAAATAAAAGTATTTTTCTACCTCCCAAATACAGCACAAACAGGCAAATTGCTGTGATCTCTTTGAACAAATGACACCTGGATCTTAAGTGATATTTGTCATCATGGCAACTTTGTCTTCACAGGGAGAAACATATGAACCATCTATTTTTCAATCAAAAAGCAGGGAGATTATGTTTCCTTGCAGTTTTAAGGTAAAATAGAAACCTGTAATCAGGCAGTCACTAAGAGCTATAGACAGGATCAAGATGGAAGTTAGGTCAGCACTGCTAAATATTAGCAGCAAATCAGTCAATAAGCCACTTGTATTTTTAAAACAATGAGTGAGAGGCATGAGCTATGGGAACAACAATTTGCCAGCACTTGCATGAGGAGCATGCCTGATGCCTCCCAGCCCCAGCTTCAGGGTGCACACATAGATGCAGGGTTCGCACTCTGTGCACATGCAGGTAAACCAAGATATGTTCAAGTGTTCCACAGATGGAATAAAGGTCAGGTCAGATGAAATGTCTCAACAGACTAGTCTAGAGGCCAAAATACCCAAATTAAACAGATAAAAGGTAAAATTATTGGAAAAACATGGGTGGGGGGTGGGGGTGGGAATAGAGGAGGAGAAGGAAGAAACAGAAAAACAAGGAAGCAAAAGTACTTTACAGTAATAATTTGAAGAACAACAGAAAAAAAAACAACCTCAAGCCCTAGAGGTTAAACTTTATTTTGGTCTATATTTCTAAGAACTTTAAGTTTCCCATGGTGGCAGAAGAACTTCTGTATTTTCACAGTTGCATATGCACAGAATACCACCCTCCCCTTTGTTCTCTACAATCTGGCTCCCCGCTAACAAAGCTGCCAAAAGTTGTTTACTTCCTGTGCTAGTCCTTCCTTTTTCTCTTTTCTTACTGACAACCTTTTGTAAATTTTACAGGTTGTGGCTATCGTTGTCTACTTTTGTCACTTATCTCAAAACTTCAACATGACCTCTTTTTTCCTAAATTCATTTCATAATATTAGATTCAATCACACTGCTTTTCAGCAAGAGAGAACTATAAGCAATCCCATCTGCCTTTGTGCTCTCTTATCATCATCACTAAGATCTTTATTGGTCTCTATGGCTATCTGTTTGCGAAGAAACACCCAGGCGCCATATTTGATCTTTCACCTAACTCTTCATGTCAATCTTGATAAAAATTGGATTCTATTAGACAGCATTAGGACAATGCAATCTGCCCTGAGCTAACTTGAAAATAAAAGAATTTTTTATGATCTTGAATTTGCTGAGTGATTGTTCAGCTGAACAAAGTCTAATACACACAGGGACATAAAAGAATGCACTCCAAAACTGGCTTTGCTTGTCTTCAAGTGAATAATTTCTTCAGTCAGCTCAAACACACGTGAATTTTTCTGGAGATGTGAAATTCCAGCACAGGCCTGGAATAGAACCCCAAAATATTTCCACAAAATGTTGAAAAGTTGGCTGACAGTCTAAGGATGACTAAATTGAGCTGTTAATGCTGCAATTCCTCTGTCAACTATAGTGTCAATCTGAAATTTCTTTCTATTTTTTTTGGTAGTAGCAAAAAGTCCAGCTTTGTTCAGGACAAGCTCTACAACAGTGTTCCGTATGATTTTCAGTCAATATATCAAGTTTTGCAGAATTTCTACCTCTGTATCTCCAGTTTTTCTGGAATTACGCAGTTCCTTTAGTCAATGGCTACCAGTGTGCTGTACATGCAAGAGAGTATGTGTTATAGTTTCACTTACTTCATGCCATGTCTTAGTCATTTTTAAAGTTAGATTTTTCTAAATTATTTTCTAAATTTGTGTTGATGCCTGCTAAGCAAGCTGTGAAGTATCAGCCACCATTAACACAATCTGTCTCTTCTTCACCAGAGAGACCTAGAAGGGAATTTCTAGCATGACACTGCAGGGTGTCTTGGCTTTTTGGAATGCTACAAAGCGAATTGTAAACAGTCTTCACTATACCAGCATAAACAACAGCTTTGGTACTGCTTTCTGCTGATTCTGCTTCACGAAGATTCAGTGAATGACAGTTATTTAGGAAGAGTAGTCACTATTTACTGTCCTGTAAAAAACTGTAGTTCTCCACAAAACTTACATACCACATTAGCTGCATTAATCACATTATACTGTTATACAGCCTTATAATAAGAATCACTCCCCAAACCATCAAGTCTGTTTTAACTTTTGTCTTTCCATTCCAACTTTTCTAGGTACAAATGATTCATCATCACCCTCAAGGGCAACAAGCTTTATGTCTGATCAGCTTTCATACAGATATGAGATACCATATTTCTGGTGAGTTCTATCTTGGCACACTTTCTTTTCAGAAGCTGGCACTGATGACTCAACGTCACAGTCGCTTCTTTGGCTTCACAGATAACCATCTTAACCACCTTCAAAAGAAACTTTGTGAACATCTGCCTATGATATTGTTCTTCACCAGTGTACTTGGTATTTCGTTGTTGTAATGATTCTCAAAGATCAGGTGAGCCATCTTCATGAACATGGATTTTCCTCTAGGCTTTCATCAGCCTAAGGATTGGTTAAAGGTAGGCCATACACTCCAAGGAAGACAATTATCTTAACTTATATTTTGTATGGGACAACATGGTACTATCCTATTCCTTTCTTTCATCAATATCTGAACGGGGTGATTCAGTAACTGAAATAGGTTCTTCACATGTGTTGTCTGAACACATAATGGCTATGTCTCAGCTGCAGGGCCAAGAAAAGTGTCTCATGTTTTGGGTCCATTGTATGTGAGCTTCAGCTCCACTCCTTTTTCATCTTGTGATGGCGATCTAGACATTTACCACCCTCTCCCTGATGTTTGATTTTGTGGGAATGGAAGCTAGATGTACAGGCAGCAGAATTGTTTTGACACAATCCAGTCAACCTCTCAGTGCAGACTGAGAGGTGGAAGGTGCATACCTGGCCACCCATCTTCTTCACAGATTATGTGTTACTACTTGGTTTTCTGCCTAGTATATTCATCACCAAAAATCAATGTTACCTACAGGTTGTAATGAACTGTTGATTTGGAGAAAATAAGTATATTTTGGGGATTTTTTACTAGAATGATTTAGTCTGACTTCATTATTCTATTAATGTGTGAATGTTTTATCTAAATATTTGGTAATCTAATTTATTATGTGTTAACCAGTCTCTTATTGTCATCTTAATCAGGAATTATTAATTGCTCTTTGCATCCAGATTTCTTCAGACTTTAGAGTTTCAGCTTCTGTAGAGGGAAGGTGGCTTGAAATTTGCAGCTTGCACCTGGTTTTCTAAAGAACCAACTGAAACTCTGAATTCTAGCTACAGCTATTATGTACAAATCCAAAGATGATATATTGATCCTTTGTTGGACAGAATGTCTGAAGCTACTAAACAGGGTTTCTAAGGACTGTGTCTCAGAGCACTGGTTTCAATTTCATTGGGAAAATTTCGATAAAGAGTAAGATGATACCAGCAACTCAAGGCCTACCCTAAGCAGATTTTTCATTCTTCATTCTCTTCAAAAGTTCAGAGTTGGAATCCAGTTTTGCAGCTTTTTGTTTGCTGCTGCAGAGAGGGATAACACCTGAACACCATGAATTTTATAAACCGTTCTCTCTTCAACTCAGCTCCTACTTTCATTTTAGCTTCAAAACACAAAGCCCTTAACACAGCTCTGAAAATACTGTCTGTTTGCAAATAGACAGTAAAGCACACACTAGTATTTGTCAGCTACCACCTTTTATCTAAAAACTCAGTGATTCAGAAAATTTATAATATTAAATATACAGAAGGAATTAATTATTGAGAATTATTTTCATCATATTCATAGACAAATTGAGACATGGATACCTTCAGTAAGCCAATGGCAAAGCTAAGTCTGGACCATTCTGCCCATCATCCTCTGTTCTACCTGTGCAATATACATAAGCTATACTATGAAGTATGAAAAGCTTCAGACGATGAGGAGAATGCTTTTTGAAAAGAGTGAACTTCCTTCATTGTAGCATGCATGTATTTGTCTAACAATAATTTTAACTATAGAACAGTAAACACTAAACTTATGCTCACATTTTATTGCTTACACTGCTGCTGTATAGCTTTTACAGCACTATTACTCAACAGTTAGCCTAATATAAAGTCTCAAACGCATAGCTTACCTGTGATTTTGCTTTAAATTAAATATACACATTTAATATTTGTTTCCAGTTTCTCATTTTTCATTAAATCTATGAAATTCTTTAAAATTTAATAATGAGAGGTTTTTGCAACCATTTGAGAATCTGGGTTATGTAGCTAAAATACTGTGCAAATAATTCATATGATCAGACTAATATAACTTTAGTGTTATAGTCATTTTTGAGATTTTGAGATTGTAATTTAGCTACCAGGGATCCATAACCAATTGCCTTCACATGGTCCTGCATGACTATTCCTTACACAATGAATGACTCTGGAAACCTCTTGTTCTTGGAATACATTATAGTACATACATTAACTTGCAGTTTTCCTGAAAATTTTGTTATTACAATGTCTGTTGGAAAGTGGATTCTAGTTTAGTTTTGTATTACTGCATATGCTGTTTACAGTGCGGAGAGGCCTCAGTAGCTCATTTTTCTGAGAGATATAAATATCTTGAATTTATCTCATTGATATGGGAGTTATCACTCATGAACAGGGCTGCCCCCAAGGGGTAATGGGACCATTGTTATCAACCAAAGATTTGCCCTGAGGGCAATATCCTGCCATTGTCTTTCAAGCACCATTTATTGATTCCAGAGGATATTTTGTATAGTATCTGATAACTTTATACAGTCCTTACTTCAATGTATAATTGGCAACTTAGTGGTATAGTACGAATTAGTTTTACTGGGGCTGAGGGGGAAGTACAGATCATTCATTAAAGTTTTGGCTATTATTTTTTCATAGGAAATTGTAGTTTATACTGTCTATTTTATTCTATGCATATATACATTAACAGACAAGCACAGAAGGCACCCATGAGACAAGCCTACTTTTTAAGTACATATTTAAGTACACAGATAAACATGCAGTTGCTGCCACATATGCTTTGATAAACTGCTCATCCTAATTGAGTAGGCAATACTAAGGAGCAGGAAAAAGAAGGGAAAAAAGAGTAGCTGGGTAGGGTGGGGTGTAGGTGTGAAAAGGAAATAAGCATCAAGGTCTGGCCAAGTACCCCCCACTGCTTTCCCACTCACTGAGGATGCCTCTGAAGAGCCACTTAGAACCAGAAAGTTTCTTGCTAAAATTGCAGCCATGTCACCATGGCAGTGTGCAATATCATGCAAGTAAGGGTAATAAGATCAAAACTCCTTTGACAATAAGTCAGGCATCAAAAATGTCCATTAATTAGGGAATATTAGATGGCTTAGGCTTTGAGGGCAGATTTGAAGCCCCATTCTTTAAAATAAATCCATTGTAGAGAGAATTAACATACAGATACAGGAATAATTGATACTTTTTCTCACCCTTGAAAATCCTTGCCATAACATCTCTGTCTCATTTCCTTCTGTAAAACAGAGACAACAGTTATTTTACCAGCTTTTTCCAAAGGTTGCCTGATTCCTTGAAGGTGCTAAAATCCTTATAAATGAGAAGCAACCCTACTTGACAAGCAATGGTAAGCAGTGTGCCCACATTTTTATCTGTAAATTACTGATTACAGGTCTGATGATCATGGGATTTTCTGTTGTGTGTTAACCCCAGTAGGAGGCTAAATGCCACACAGCTGTTCCCTCTCTCTTTCTGCAGTAAGATTAGAGAGAACCTGAAATGAGAAAAAGCATGGGCTGAGTTAAGATGTTTTAATAAGTAAAAAAGATAAAAAGACAAAATAAAACAAAGAGAAACAGGTGGTGCAAAAATCAGTTGCTGACCACCAGTAGACAAACAGCCCAGGCAACAGCAACCCTCAAAAAACTCCTTCTCACCATAGGAGCTACTATGAAATAAATTAACTCTATCTCAACCAAAACCAGTACACTTACCCAAACAGGATCACAAAACACCCACCTGTATAATCACTGGAATACAAGTCCATGCAGTATTTCCAAATAAAAATAATGAAATTTCAGTTACAGTTGACCATATGAATTATTTTTATTTATTAAATTATTATTAAAATATCTACATATTACAACATAGACTTCTGGGCATTAACTAGGTTTTTAAGGTAATTAACCATTAGGTAATTAGGTAAATCTTTAGCTATCAAAAATTTAGGATAAATACTATATTTGAAACATTTTAAATATATTTCTGAATGAACATAATAAAATGAAGGCAGAAAACAGGTGGGGTCATGGTTGCCAAGTAAACATAGAAAACTACACAAAAACATACTAATGTTGGGGCAGCAGATATTAACACATGCTAATGCTGAGAAATGCAAAATTATGTTTAGTGGAAAGGATTGTTTACCTCTATTTTATTCACTGATGCATCCTAAAAATATCCTAAAAAAAAAAAAAAGGTGGTGAAGATTAATGACAATCTTTTACACCTGTAGAAGAATAAAGTCATAAGAAATAGGATGGAAGAAAGTCCTAGAAGATGTTATGACACCAGTAGCAAATAATGTCTGCTTACTTCTCCCCTGGCTGAATCTGGTCTTAAATGCAAAGCATCAGGGACTTATGTTGAGTTTAATAGTAGCAGTATCTTGCTTAATGAAATATGTTTCTGGAAGAAATAAAAAGTATTCAAAGACAGGTAATGAAAAGGGTTACAAACTGCAAGCTGTTTCTAAGTGGTTGAAGAAACATAGGTGATTGGGGCTGCTTAATTAAAATAAAAAGCCAAATAAACACATCAGAGGGAATGCATTCGATTCAGATAAACCAACAAAAGTTGCTGAGAAGGTTAATAAAGAGCTCTTATTTACCCTCTAACTGTACAAGAACAAAAACTTTTGATGAACTAGAAAAGCAATATATTTTTACACGGTTTGCAATTAACCTGTGGAACTGACTGTCATGAAATATCAGTGTGCTCAAGAGTTTAAGAGCCTTTGAAAAAGAGATGACATTTATCTCAGTAATGAGAACAACTACAGTTAATTTAGTAAAAAAACATATTATTTTGGATAGGATGCAAACTTTCATACCTTACGATATTAACCAATTTCCATTTAAAAGATTAAAAGATTTTTTTTGTCTGAAAAGAGCTTTTAAAAATTCTGTGTGTGTTTCACAGTTAATTCTGTAGTGTCCATGGACAGATAGACTCTGTGACCACAATTGTGCAGTGTTGCATAGTGACTAGATGGTCCACTGGCAGTGTCTGGCATTCATTGTATCCAGAGATTCAAGATTCTCATACTGTGTAGAATTATACTCCTTATATTACTGTAAAGCACACAGATTCTGGAAGACTTTCTAGGCTCTAAATTGCCATAGGTTTTAAATTTCTATTGTTTTCTGGATTTCAGAATTTAAATAGAATTTTAAATTGTAGATTAGTCTCCAAAAGCTGAAAGGCTCTGTGCTGGAGACTTAATACATGCAAGATTTCAGTCTCAGTCTTGCTTGCTGCTTACTACAAGAAAAATAATATTTCACTTTTCTTATCTATGCAATTCACTATTTTACCTATTGTGTCTCTTACATTCTTTGACGTGACTTTCTCCTGCGACTATTCTAGCTCAAAACTTTTTGTCATTGAACACAATGGAAGCTTTATTCAGTCCATCTCTCTTTCCATGGTGTTTCATTGTCTGGTTGTTTTGTAAAGAATTGTAAATGTGAGAAACTGTTCATTAAAATAATCCTTTCAGTTTCTACATCTTTCAGTGCTATAGATACACACACACACACACAGAGTGTCATGCATTGCACCTGCAATTATCAAGCTAAAAACTAAACTGTCAAAAGTCTGCTGTATCCCTACATACAGATGTTAAGATTTTTGCCTCTTTTTTTCTTTGTTAGTAAAAACTAATGGTAGACAGGATATGTGAGCAAGGAAAAAAAAAATTCTTACTGCAAAATTTCAATGTTTTCCCTGTTGAGCAATATGGAAAGGGTTTTAAAAGTTATTTTGGAAAGTGAAAGGGTTGAACAACCAGGCAAATTTACTCTTGTCACACTCCTTTTCCTTGTTGAAGCTAAAGACTTTACCCTTAGCTTTTCATTTCCCAAGCACCTGACTCATTGAACTGTTCTGGAAATGGCTGTCTAATGATCTAGTTCAGTAAAAGAATTTGAGTAGTTAACCAGCAACTGGTCAAAGAACGGGACTAACCCCATAAGTGGGGTTAGGATAGTTGCTTGTTGCATAGGATGACTGGAAGCTTCTAACTCTAACTTTTCTCTTTTCTCTGGCACAGATGATAAGCTGTTGCTCTGATTTACCCTTTTTAAAAGTCCATCTCTAATGAAATCTTACAGAAAGCAGACTCCTAAGACTAAATGACTATCTTTGTTGTTGTTTCTTAACATCACATTTGTTCTGAATGCAAATAAGAGTATCTGAGTATTTGATGAAATTATCATTGAAACGACATGTTCTGTAACCCCATTAAATCTGCATTTTCAGATAAAAATATTCTGCTGGAAAACTCCCAAATGGTTTTTATAGTCAATACATCCTGTTTTCTTGTTTTCTCTTAGAACACCTAAAATAACAACAAATCGCACTCTGTATTTTTCAGACTCAAGATCACTATCCCAGTGTTAGTGCATTGATGGTCTCAATACAATTAAGAGTTGGTCGAAAAAACTGAGTATGTGTTCATGCAAGTAACTGTTGACGACCCAAACTCTTAGCATGTCCAGGCAAATACTGTGTTAATGTAGAAGTTGTAGAGTTACACAAAAGCATGAGCTGTTTGTGGTATAACACCTCCCCCATATAGGATGTTCTCAACATTCAGTTACATTTTGGACAGTAAGGATGGTACATTAATACTGGGTGGTGGCAGAAATACCTAATTCAGAAAGAACTAGTTTTCTATTGTGCAATCTTTTGGTTAACTGTTATCTTGCAGTACACAAAAATTCCACTAGGTTGAGGAGTTAAGTACTACTTACTGACCATGAATAAAGTGGTTAGGTTGTGCCTGCTATTTGGGGAAAAGAAACCCCATTTTTTTTTCTGGGCTCTGCTATTTCCTTTAGTATAAAACTGAGCCTTTTTGATCGTATGTAGAACTAATACAATGTAATTGGTCAAATGCATCCTTCTTCAGCTTATCATCAAATCATCTATCATCTAAACCCAACTAGGCATGGGGAGGTGGACAGTGATTCTCCCCATCCCTGCTGCTGTCTCTATAGGGAGCCTATTTAGAACAAGATTCCTGGGGATACACCACTGTGTAGCTCTTCTTTTTTCGTTGTTTTGGGGTTTTTTTAGTTTGGATTTTTTGCATTTATGTGCATTTTGTTTTGTTCTCCAGCCAAAAATCTTCAAAAGCTTTTAAACAACAGTGGGCCAGGAGAAATTGTCTGAATTTAAAAAGCAGAAAAAGCAGCAGAGTCTCCTGTACACATGATTTCTTTCATTCTCTATTTCTTGCATTAAGCCAATTACTTAATGGACAGAAAGTTATTTTAAAATCCTTCCGAGTGTGAGGCAGATTACAGAAAAATCTCCCTAAGCAATAGAAAACAATGTATAAATAATAAGAACCTAATCATTCCCTTTAATGAAAAACTGCTCACAAGGGAGGAAAGATACGCATGCATATGCACTAAAATTAAGTCATCCTACTTACATGCTCATGTCCCTGTGAAGCATGCTCTTCAAGCACCATTCTGAAGCTTAAATGCTGCTATGCCTCATGATCCAAGACATATGCAGGGAGAAGACAGTGCTGTACTTGTGTCAGCTCATTTTTGGCAGCTCTCCTGACTACCGAAAACAAGAGAAAACTATCGTGCTATTTCTGTTTTGGCAAATTCTACAGAAATCAGACATTTCTTCACCCCTCCAAAAAAAAAAATAAATAAAAAGAAAAATCAACCCACAAACCAACCAACCAAACCTAAACAAAGAAGACCCAAACCAGCTGAGGAAGCCTCATAGTCATGCACTTAGGTACAGGTGCAGAGAAGTTTAAAAGAGTTTGTCTTCTCCAGGGGCTTGAATTTCAGTCCTTTGGTATGCATTCATCTTTATCATAAAAGGCAGACAAAGGCTTTTGCTACTCATCTGGGATAAGAAAAGTCCAGCTTTAAAGCCTCTTCGTATCAGATGGAGTAGATTCAAACATTCAGCAGCTTTTATTCATGCAATAAACAGTTTCTAGTTATAGCCAGGTAGGACAATAAAGACTCTATATGCTTACTAAATAACACTCCTTTCTTGCTCTTTTCCCTTTCCCTTTCCTTTCTTAGAAGTTGGCCTAAGCAATTGGTCACAAAAAAATTGAGGACTGCAGGTGGGGTAGAAGGGGTTGAGGAGGCAAAACTGGCATCTGCAGGAGAAAAGAAGAAGGTGAAAGGTAATATTCTCAAAAGCATGTTGTCCACGATGGAGTGGAGGTTTGTGGGCAGGTTAGTGTTGAAGAGGTCAAGAAAATAGTATTTGTCTCAAATCCATTTTCAGCAGGGTGTTTGGGGGCTATAAAACGAGTGTTTCAGGGGAAAAATAAGTTTCTGTTTCCGTTTCCATTTCCATCATAACTAGTTAGGTAATGAAACTATTTCTATGTTCAAAAGACCTGTTAAACACACTGGTCTTTTACTTATCATGCACAGTGTCTGGAGGTGGTTTGGTTTTCTCTCATTTGATCTATTTGTGCTATATAAGTATATTGCATCCTCTACTATCCTCTTTATAAGAATTTGAAGACATTACTTCATTAAGTTTGCAACTCTCAGAAATTATTCTTTCTGAAAGAAAGGAGAAACTCCCCTAACCAATTAACTAATGTGCTATTTTCTTCCCTAAATTCTCCTCTGATAGTGTGCATAGAAGAAAAGGAGTCAAAGCTGCCGTAACGTTTAGTACATTTCACTTGTATATCCTCTGTGAATTTATCACATGGTAAAGAAAACTTTTCCTGTCTGAACTCAGCTGTTAAAATACCCTCAGTTGTTATAGTTGCCTGAAACACTTTTTAGCCTAGTTTCCCCTACAGCTACACTGGTTACTTTTGATATTCTTCTGTCTGTTTTACTGTTGGGACTGTATTCACTGTTTTGATCATGTATAGTGTGTACAATATGCTGTATTTAGTTAAGTGAACTGTTTTTGTATTAGAAAAAGCACAATTTCTTATATCATTCTCTGCCAGAATCTTGACTATACAGTCATCTAAACCTGTATTTGCAATATATTTAATGAACACTTGTGAAGCCTAGATAAGAAAACTGTCTTTTTCTGCTAATGCATCTACTTTACAAAATTATATTAAGCTAAACAATAAATCACAGGCAGTGCTGACATAATTCTAATTGTTATTTGATTCTCTTGAAGCATTCTCATATAAGCTGAATTTAGAAGATTTCTTCACAGCCCTTTTCAGATATCTCTAAAAGACAGTTAAGCAGATGTTTTTACTGAAGAACAAAGGCAAATGCAATGTCACTCAGGAA
Source organism: Agapornis roseicollis (assembly GCA_002631895.1). NCBI lineage: Eukaryota > Metazoa > Chordata > Aves > Psittaciformes > Psittacidae > Agapornis > Agapornis roseicollis. The sequence goes on along the minus strand of NDXB01020361.1, from coordinate 93,021 downwards.
TTCATGTGCCTTGTGAAGAGGGTTTTTTCCTGAACACTGCTTTGGGGATGAGAACAGGGGTGGAGACACAGGCAGAAAAGAAAGCTTTTTCTGAGGGTCATTTCTATCAGCATCAGCACCAGCTTGGCATATCCTGCCTGGTTCGCTCCTCACTTTCAGTTGCTCATTTCTGCCACCACATGCCTCCTCAGTTGTGTCAGAATAACTATTTGTGGGGCTCTGCACTGAATCACACCAGAGAACTGGTATCTGTTAAAAATAACAGGGTATTTTTAACCTGCTTCAGTTTCTTTATTGGCTCACCACACAGCCTCCCAGCTATGCTCCCCTAACAGAGGGGGCAGTGCAGGAACAGATGATGAGCGGCAAGGGAACAAAAGTCATCAGAAAGAGCTTAAGCTGGTGCTGCTGTTGAAGTCTGTGAAAGTTTGGCCTGAGCCAGCCCCAATGAAGATGTTGTCATAACCCTGAACTTGCAACAAAAAGACGCTTTTGTCCCAACGAGATTTGGATTCTGAATGCAAAATCTGAAACAAGATTTCTGCTTTGGCAAAAGATTCCTGTCTGTGATAATTTTTGTAAATGACAATATCTGAATTGGAGACTTTTCACCCTGCTATCAATTTCTGCTGATTTTAATAAACACACACACACAAAAAAGAAAAAAAAAAAGGAAAAAAGCTAAAAATCGTTGAAATAAGTACAAAGGTGAGAAGCCTGAAACATCACTTTGCCTGTTTTCCCACTTTTCTTCATAAAGAAGCAAGAAACAGAAAATCAGCTTGGCAAATTGATGTAATTGCAAACAGTCCTCCCTACCCATCTTGTTTGGTAGGCCAGGCCACAATCACACTTGCTTATGGGAAATCTTCCAGTAGATTAATTTAATTATACTGGATGTTTGGCAGTTATATTAGCCAGTTTCAATATTAAGTTGTCGAATCAATGTAATAGGTGACATTGATAGTAGCAAGAATATGTTTATGCAACAAATCTACATGCTTTGCCAGGTAGTTTCTGCTTTGAGAACTTTAGATTTTCTTTCTTTGAAAATCAAAATCAAAAGCTTTATTTCAGGCATCAGACAAAGACAATACTACAGGTTAACACAGGGCTGTGCAGCAGCTGAATGTTGGTAACTGTCAAATCAGTTTTAACAAAAAAGCAAATGCAAACTGATGTAACATACCTTTGCGCTATTTAATTAACTGCAAAATAATGTCAAATCATCCGACATTTTTTGTTCCCTACCAACAACCTGATCCTGACTTCAGTGGGAATCTGAGACCTCTGTATTGATCTGTTCATTATTCCTTCCTGGTAACCCCTTCCTTTTCTGTCAAAATATTGCTCGATTGTTCTTTTACACAGCAGTTACTTCTATTGTATAGCTGAAGGAAAGCCATATTCTAATTCTAAATACACCAAAATACACATGGTTAGCTAAGCTATGGAAGTCAAAATTGTATTAGTTTAAGAACCTATGTAGCTATCCAAAGGATAGGGTCCATAACCATATAAAGATAAATATCAGAAACACAAATGAAAATACTTGAGCATATGCACAGCTTACTGTGGCATTACTAAGTCATTAGGGGTGATTGCTTGTGCCAGCAACCTAATATAAACATTAGATGATTTTGCATCTCCGTGATTGATCATACATTTGTTAGAGATGCTGAGATTAATTTCATATTTCCATACAGCCTGAAAAAATCTGATAAAATGGAATAGGACAGCATAAAACAGAGAGGACCTTATTCTGAATCCTGAAGGTCATTTCTTCATGAATACAGAAATATAGCATCTCTTCGTAAAAAAGTACAAATATATTCTGTAACATAATGCTCTGTATTTATAGTTTAAACATTTTAATGAAATATTAAACAGATTCAATTTGAGATCCTGTTATTAAGCTGTAGGAAAGGTCATGCCAGTAGAGAGACTGCAGTAGCTACCCTTAATAAAGTAGCTTGTTATTCAGTAGTAACATAAAGTTTTAACCTGGAGCTGATATGCAATAAGTGAAAATCATAACATTTTCTGGGAGAGGTGTTTCTTTAAAATATATGTTCTCAAGCTCATGTCTTTTTTATCCTTTCTTTTATTCTTCCTTTCTAGCCCCTGTTTTTACTCTGCCTCATTCCCACCCCCAATTCTCTTCAATCTGATCTCATCCATATGGTCTTAGACAAATTGGCTGCAAAGATCTCTGTAAGGTGAGCAGATGTCCTGTGGAAAAGAAGTCATCAGGGTGTCCATTTTTCCCCTATTTCTTCATATTACACTACTCAGTTGCACAGTAGGGGAAAAATAATAGGCAATTTACATAGAGAAATCTGTGGATAAACCTGTATTAAAATACTGGAAAAGAAACTTTTGCAATAGTTTGTCAAAATTAAAAAAGAAAAACAAAAAACATTGTCCATTCTTTGCAGTTATGCCAGCAGGTTGTCTAAAACATCTGCTCTGGTAATATGTCACAAGAAATAGCCTGTGCAGGTTAGGCCAGTACATAATAGAAGTAAATGTATTTTTAAATGCCAGGTTTTAAAAGAAGACAGATCTGCTTGGTATCTCATTATAAGGGAAATGGCTTTTCATGTCACCCCATCAGTAGTTGTGTGCTTTGGGGAAAGTTTCAAAGGTTACGATCCATACCTTTTAACTCTTAACTAGCTTACAATTTTTCCCATAAAAAAACTTTGGATGGCTTTAATCCCCAAATAATAAATTTGACTCCTTTTCTATCTTTAAAAATTGAGTGGAAATTTGCCTTATATATGCATATGGCAAATAGTCTTCCCATTTCTGGACAGGAAATCCCTTTTAGGAACATGATGTGGATGTTCCAAAACATTGTTGATGTTTTCTTCTCTGCATGTACATGTGCATATACATAAATGAATCTTAAAAATCTTTTAGGGCTGATTTTGACTTAGTGCAGTATAACACTGAAGTAAAATCACTGATTTCCCTAGAAATGCCTAGTCATATAAGTAAAGCATAAATCCAGATTTCAGAAAGCTTCAGCTTTTTCCAAAGACAGCAGAATGGACCAGTCCTAAGTCAAAAATCATTGTATAAATCTGCATGGTTTGGGCCCAAATTCAATCAACAGCTAAAATGTGTACTGAATTTAAGTATGCTTGCCCCATGTTTGCCCAATTTGACCAAAAGAGAGATATTTAAGCAGGCACTTATATAATTACCCAGAAAAGTATAAAAACCTTTTAAGTGATACAAGGGTCCTTACGGAATTCAATGTTTTTTGTATTTAAATACTTGGTTCCCTTGGAACTACTTATGATGTAGCAGTTATACTGTTACATACAGATGTATAGATTTTGTACAGATGTACAAAGATATACATCTTTGAGTATTTGATGCATATCATCAAGTACTTGTAGATATCATGAGTACCTATACATGTACAGATGCATATCATTTTTTACACAACACTAGTAAGTGTTAATTTGCTTTTGCTTACACTGGTTGTAAGCATATAATAAAAATAAAATAAAAATCTCACTGACCCAAGTAAGAAATCAGTACCTTTCTGGATGCACTATGATTGTCTCTGAAGTTGGAGTGTTATTAATTCACTCAGCTGCTCACAGGAAAACACACAGATACGTACCAGTTTTGACTAAATTTTCAGTGGGAGGTCAAGTATATATATTTCTGATTAAAATCTTAGAGATGATAGCAGTAATAGAAATAACCTGCACAATTTTTCATTTACTACAGAAAAATCCTTGCTCTGCCTCTTTTGGAGAAGGATTTTAAAGATATCCCAGTACAGTCTTACTGATTCTTCTGGAGTGGCTCCAACTCTAGTTTTTCACAGACAAAAATGGCATATTGTGAAAGCTTTTAAATCTACTCCCTTGTGGCAATGTACAAAATAGTAAAACTCAAACTATTTTTTAGAGTAAGATGACCCTTCATTGTTTGAATTATTTTTTTGATTGAAATTGAACAGGAAAAGCTTCCATGTTTTTCTTTGTATCAGCTAACCCTCTATATCGCATCTTTGAAAAAAAAAAAAGTAATTAAAACAAAGTACTATTTCCTATGTTAAAAAATTGAACACAATTTAAAACCACAATTAAGAAGTGTGAGAAATAAGGAAAATGAATGATGAAGTATAAAAATGTGTCAAAAAAAAAGGACCTGATTATCTGGGGAAGGTTCTGCTTTGCATTGATATTACATAATAGTACTCTGGTCTGAACTACTTTCCATTTCTTAACCAAATTACCCTTTAAATTACGTAGCAAGGGCCATATGCTTCCCTCATTTATGCTGTGCATATCTCAGATTTTCACTTAATTTAAACAAGAGAGACATGATAAGTGTCTCCTTAGTTTAAAGGAAACCGATATGCACTTCTTTTAGTGCAATTTTCTGAAAGTTACCATGGTGAGAAATGCTTTTTCACAGAGTCCTCTCGATCCCTGACTCAGTCTAAAAGTTATTCCTTTTCAACTTATTTACACCATCATCTTTCTGGTCAAGGACTAGTCAAGACTCTTTTTTAGTGCTTCACAATGGCTACTTTTATTTTCCTAAGGACAGTTATGTTTGGATGAATGTCATCTGAGACAGTAAAAAGATTGAGAAATTAATTTCAATTTGCTCTTAAATTTAAATTTGTTAATAACTCAGCGAGACCATAAAGATTAATAACAAGCCTAAAATAATGCATATTCTTTCGGTAACTCACCAAATCTGGGTTCATTTTCTTGGGAAAATGTCCAGAGTAACTGGACAGGTGTCAGAATGCACAAATTAAGACTGTTTATGTCCATATGTCCATAATTTGATTAAGTGAATTTTTTTTATTGGTGGACTTGTACATGCATTGTGGTGTTGAAGCATTTACTCCGCTGTTTCATATGGTGCTGAAACTGGTTTTTAGGGGTGTTGTGCTCTGTGATGAAAACAAAATGGTAGAGCCTCTAATAAAAACTGACTTTAGCCAGCTGCATAAATAATATTAAATTATTGGGCAACATCAGGCTTGTTATGCTCCATTTCTTGCCTTCACAATATCATTTCCTACTTGCATTTCTTCAAAAAGTTAACAGATGTAGTGTAAAAGGAGCATGAATAGGCTGAATTAGGATTTTGCAGAGGTTGGTCATGACTAAGGAGACTTCTTGATGAAATAAACACTGTGATGTAAGAAGAGGGAAACAACAGCATCTACTTCTTGACTTCCAAAATTTCTCATAGGAAAAGATGTGAATCCTATTAAAACTTCCAAATTTATTACAGGGAGTGTACTTATTTCCATGCATGTAACTCCCTTATGCTAGATCAGAGACAGCAGAAGGCCATTAAATCTTGATGATTTCTAATTGAATGTGAATGTGGGATGGTCACATTGAAAGTGAGACCACATTCTCCAAATCTTTCTGCACAGAGCTGACCTGAGACTCTTATCAGGAGGACAAGATAAACACCTACTAATTAATGCAGACTTTATATGACACAAAGTGTCTACAAACACATCAAGAGCAAGTACTCACATATTCCCTTTGAATATGCAAATCCATCATTCATTTATAGCACTTTACCAGGTATCTCTCTTGCTCTATAACACCACATGCAACTATGTCCCAGCATCTGCCAACCAGCTAGACCTACTGCCATGGTGTTAATTGTTTCAGTGTTAGGAATAGTAACTCACATTTCAAAGGGTTGCTGCCACCCAGTCCTTCATGGCTGCTGCAGCCAAGCCTGACAACCTCCTCTGTGGGCAGCGATGACCTGCTCTAGGCTTCTCACACAGTAGGAAGGAGAATATTGCATTCAGAGACAGACAGCAAGAGGAGAATGATACAGAGAAAGATGCCCTTTAAGTTCAGTTGCTCTTTTTATTTCAAAGACTGGCTAAAAATAAAAGGAAACTAAAATCAAGAGAGGCTGAGATTTGGAGGAGAAAGAGACGTTCAGGTTGGTTGGTTTTGCAGGTATCATTTTTTTTGGATCAATGTAATTTTTGAGTTAGCGAAAGCATAAGGACTATTTTGATGATACTTGAAAGCATCAATGTCCTTGAGTGTTAGCTACCCTTGAGAAACAGAGCATATCTGTACAGGATTGCCAACAATCTTGATGTCATGAGAGATGTTTTTATGCTTGTGGGATCTTGTTTATGAGGGTGGGGTGGTTTTAGTTTCTGGTTTGTTAGCACTGTGGGCCTGAACCAGCTGGGTCTGCCACCTTATAACAGTCTTTAGGAAGAGTCTGATTATAAATGTATGGCAGAGGTCAAGAGGTACCAGTGTTGTATCCTACTGAGCAAAAGCCTAAGTAAATCTTAAGACAACACACAGAATTTTGTTGGCACTTAAACTCAATTCACACTGGGAAGGTGATAAAGGTTATAATAAGCATCACAGAAACATGGTGGGATGGCTCCTATGACTGGAGTGTTGGAATGGAAGGTTACAGGCCTTTTAGGAAAGACAGGCCTGGTAGGCAGGGAGGGGGAGTTGCCCTTTATGTTAGGGATAGGCTGGAGACTATGGAACTCTCTCTGGGGTCAGGTGAGCAGTTAAAAGAGAGTTTATGGTTCAGGGTTAAAGGGAGGACAGTGATGGGAGACATCACTGTGGGGATCTGTTACAGACTGCCTGATCAAGAGGACTCTGTGGATGAAGCCCTCCATAGAGAAATAGGAAAAGCCTCAAGCTTGCAGGCCCTTGTTCTCATGGAGGACTTCAACCACCCTGACATCTGTTGGAGCGATGGCACGGCCCAGCACAAGCGATCCAGGAGGTTCCTCGATTGTGTGGACAACAACTTCCTTCTGCAAGTAATAGAGGAGCCGACAAGGAGAGGTGCCCTGCTTGACCTCATGCACTGATGCCTGTGTGTTTATGCTCTTCATATAGCATTTGTTAAACATGGCTGCCATAGTTATTTCAACACAATGCAAAAAAAAAAAAAAAATCAGTTCAATTGTGAACGTATTGTTTCATGGGCTAAAGGAAAGAATGGCACTGGAAGAGTTCAAAAAATATGAAAGGCATTTAAAAAGGACCAATATGCTTTACTTGGTCTAATATATTAATTTCAGCACTTAGCAGGTTCATTCAGTGTAGATCAGTGGTACTTCTGAAGCACTTGTGCAAATCATTTGATCTGTCTTTCATCCATTTCATTTTCATTTCTACCATGACATAACAGTCTTCACCTAATGCACCTAATTATTAGTTTTGCATGTGGTCAAAAAGAGATAAACTCCTTTCACTCTTTGTGCAAATCAATTTTATGGCAGGTAAGATGTCATTTTATGGCTATTTTGTATGCTGTAAAGTACTCTATATTCTGTATAGTATTTCTACAGTAATTCTTTTGCTGTCTTCTGACTGCTTCATGTTTAGTATGACAGATATAAACCACAGAATGGTGATCTATGAATCTCCATCACGCTCCTGTCACACACAGAGAGATGACAGGATTATCAGCCTCTGATGGTAGAATTAATTTTGTTAACCTTAGCTGTAGCGGAAGTAGAAAATATGCAGGTGGTGAATAAATAGTTTGAAGAGATAATAGAATTACTCAGCCTCATTAAATGGCTACACATTGTGCTATTTAGTAATGCACTCAATAGCCAGGTGTCTTGAAGAGCAGGTACAATAGATTATTAACTGTAGGGGGACTGTGCACATAAAGACATAACTGCTAAGGGGATTCAATGCATTCTGCTCAGCACCATATGCATAGAGACATAAAACAGTTATTATTATGACATTATCTCAGCTTGTCTAACACAGCTATCCCTATCTTTTCACACAGTCCTCTTTTCTCTGCTTTCTTTTTCTTTTTCTTTTTTTT